>LQRL01185351.1:7232-29439 GCA_001703475.1 Hydroides elegans
CACTACGTGGTATGTACTTATATAAGCTGGTATGTAGTTAAGCTGGTATGTACTTATATATTGCTTATATAAGCAAACATGCTTATATAAGCATATTATTTTTTAGATAAGTGAAATTATATTCTTTCCTCACTTGTCTCGTCAGCTGCCCTCCAAAAACATTTTGCTTGTGATTTTATAAGCAAGTATGCTTATATAAGCATATTGATAAGCAATCATACTTACCGGTATATCAGCATAGTAATTAGGAAATTAATAGAGATGTGTTAACACCTATTTGGGGAGCCTGGTGCATTTTGAATGGCTTACAAAAGTAATCGTGCTTATATAAGCATATTTGCAATGTAAGTTAAATTAAATATTTGTTTCGCTGGCCTCGTTTTTCCAACTGGTCTCGTCAGTCCTAGAGATGTCTTCAGAAAGAAGTGAGTGATGATGCAAGATGTTACTCTGTTTTTCTTTCATCACATGATCTTGTTTATTCGCAAAATAGTTCGTTATTTCCAAAGTTAATTATAGTAAAAACTGACCGTCCTGCATCAACGAATTGTTGAAGTTCACGGGGGATCCAAGGTCACTGACCTTCTAGTTTCAAAGGAATTACCTTTAAGTCGTCGACAATATTAAGCATGATGAACATTTCTCTCATTATGTCGTAAAAATGCAAACGTTTTATGATATGTTAAATAAATGTTAATACATCTCTCGCAGTTAATAAAAAGGACAATACTGTCTGCAAAAAAAGAGGTGACGATGTGATTTTGATCACGAAATATACAAAACGAGCGATTTTATTCCAAATTAAAATCGATTTCTGAAATTATTGGGCCAGAGATTAAAGATTCGTAATTCATGTACCAACAAACTATAATAAGCTATTTATGATAATAAAGCATTTGATTCATATAAAATATCTATCCCTGCAAATGGTATCTTTTTCAGCCATGATGTCGGCAAAATCCTGGACCTTCGGGCAAGACACAACATAGATTGCAAACATCCCTAATAGCATACACTTTTCGACTACAATACGCATCTCGCTTAACTTAAAAATTCGAAACTCATGTTGCTATTTTTGTTTTACAGATAGAGCACTCCGTAGCTGCAAAAACCCTAACATATAATTCCCATCACCCACACCCGCACACAATGGCCGCAACCGATGTCACAAAAAACGACGAGCAGGGAGATGCTGGGACAGAATGGACGGACGAAATGGTCGAAGGTCTCTGCAGCACCGATTTGGGATCCATGCGCCAGTGTCTGCTTGAGAAAATCGTCAATCAAAAGAAAATGGTCAGTTACAAGGGGTTCACTTTTACCCAAAATCGAAATTGTTACCATTTTACTTCAAGAAAGAACCTCTTAAAATTAATGGATTATCATGAAGTTGACACTCGCAGAGGTGTCATCTAAAACGACGTTCGCGCAGCCAAAACATAGGTTACACGTGCGACCGCTAGGATGCATATCTGAGTATAGTGGTATGACGACAAAGCGCTACCTACCGATAAATGCATAAAATCTGTTTTGGCCAACCAGAGTTTAGAATACTTCGGTCCCGTTTTGGCACTTTTACCAAAATGGTCCGAAGTGGTAGGGACCGAAGTGTCCCACCCCAATTTTTTTTGCCATGTTTGATTATTAAAGTTAATATTGTTGTTTCATTATGTTGAGTAGCTTCAAATTAACCATAAGTGTTTGTACCCAAAATTACACTTTGAACGAGCACGTCTTTAGTAAATCATACTCTTAAAAGTAAGGCAAATAGTGTCTGCGAGTGATTTATGAGCTTATGGTCGGTAGCTACTTAAGAAGATATGCATTAAGTGGGAGAGTTCAGGCTGGTTTTTATGGTGATTTGTGGTGTAAGAGATTTATGGACATCATTGTTAGAATTATCCTTATAGGGCTATATGTGTTCCGTCTCATGTTCCGCTTTCGGTTCAATTATACCGTAATTTTCTATAATTTTAGACCTTACTAAAATTGCTATAGTCCAGTAATAGCTGCAATAACGGCTTAAGTTAGAGATCAGCTGTTCCAAATATCTGCCCATCGGTTGACATATACGTGTGCATTTCGGTTGGGTTTCATATTCTGGTACGGCTCCGCGGGTTTGTGATTGAGCGATCGTTTGCAGTTAATATGTTGCGATATGTAAACTATATAATGTATACAATTTTTGATTAGCGATATCGATTTCGCTCCTTAAAATAAATATTTTAATTTTGATATGCTTAACTGATAGTCTTTATTCATATCGCTCTCGCGTAATCGCTCAATGCATATTGGCGCATCATACTGGTTGGTGGTCAGTTTTATATACATGTACATCTCGACGTCAGACTCAGATGCCTTTTCGGTCAAAGGTATAGATGGCCAACATCGGAATGTGTACCCTCAGGCACAAGCCACGTTTTCATCGCCTTTTCACACTTTCAGACCCCCTACCCCCTCCCCCGACAACATAGCCTTGTCTCATGTCTGTCAGTTACGTTGGTCCGTCGGTCTGTCCGTTTTTATGGTCAAGGTCATATTCTTTCATGTGAGTTGATCGGCCTGTGGCACTATAACGTCAACGGCCCTGTATATCTGCATTGCAACGACCATGTATATTTGCTACGTATTTGCTACATAGCTCTAGTCTCCTGTGAGGTCCCAGTCTGATGGCCATCCTTGGGTTTGCACCAAAAAGCGACAAGGTTTGTTTCATATCAGAAATGCATTTTAATTTTTAACTTTATGCCCTGAAATCATATGGCTTCAAGAGTGTGACCTTTCGTTTGATCTTCCTACTTGGTTTGTATTTATACGGTCGAAGTTTTGAAGGTGCTATTTAATAATGTTGAAGCTGTCATTTTTTTACAATGGTTCATGAAAAGAATGCATGATTTCAATAAAAGGTGACAGGTTTCCATCAGAATATGACCTCCCTTTTTCTCGTTTCGGCTTAATGCATGCACAAGAGATCATTTACGTCACACAAGTATTGTATTTATGCACTAATTTTGAAAAACGCGTCTACCAGACAATTTCAAGCCCTTGTCAAGATGAAGCTGAAATTCAATTGTATGCAGTTTTCAACAATGGGCCAAAGTGTTTGAGAGTTTAACTATGTGAGAGAACGAACAAAAAACAACTTAACCATAACCTCAACTGCACACACTTTAGATCATATTCTCAAACTTGGCACTGTAGTTTAGCAGTTTGACGTCAAAGCCAGTTTTAAATTACCTTTAGGTCAAATTATGAAATAAATGCATTTATAGAACAGAGATAGAGACATACAAAAACCATGATCCAAATATCATAACGCGTATTTATATGTGTATTCCTCTGCATTTTGAAACACCCATTCGAATGCAATGTTCATCGCAGTTGATTAGTTTTGAAGAATCACTTTGAAAAACTATTTCACAGAGCCCCGCTATTGTCTCGACGGCAACATAATATACACAGCATCATGTAGTGGGGGGTTGCTGTTATCAATATTTAACTTTGCATTTTGATAGTTTAAGTTAGGTAACATCTGTTAACAAAACTGATAGTAGTGACCTATATGGCTTTTGCAAAATGACCATGACCCTTTACAACTATTCATACATAATGAAAATCCATGTTTCAACATTAATTTATATTTCAGTCACGTACATTTCTGCTCGAAATGACCTCTTTTATGGCTGTCAAAAATATATGCGAATTTTCCGCTGTAAATTATGGTGTTTAGGCCTAAATATAGACATAACTAGACTGCGTACACCTGTATTTTACATAGTATACATATGATTATGACCATCTATCAACTTTGATGTATTGCCTTCTCTTAAAAATATCAACAATTAGTTGATAGAGTTTTGTCTCCGCAACAATATTTATCTTATTTAGCTTAACGCCCTATGTAGCCCTAGTATACCATGATTGATCGATTTTTACAAATCACTGCCGCGGACAATAATTATATAAAAGGTTCAGGTTTTTCTCAGTTGACAGATAGGATGACAGGTTTTGGATTGCCCTTTTTGGTGGAAGTTTGATGGAGGCAAGGGCTTTTAAAAGGGCGTTCATTAGATATGCTACTCATCGCATTTAACTCGTTTGTTGGATGTCAGGCGTGAGTTCGAATAATTGATTACACGACCTCAGATCACATGCCAAAATCGCAACCGTCACATATACGATATGACCACAAATAAATAATACGTTTGTTACAATTGCTTTTTTTTTGTTGCATTTTTTAAATGATGGGGTAACGGAATATGGGCTACACGAAGATGCCAAATCTGTGGTGAAAGTTATACAAACATATTTTTTCTATGAATAAGATAAACTGCGTTGTAGACTTCTAGTGGGGTAACATTTTTGATATGACGGCCACTTCTTAAGCCATTAATAGTTTTTTTTTCATAACAGTCGTTGTTGAACATCTCCCGCCTGAAATATGAATCTATGCTTTCTAGTTATTACCCTGCATCTTCAATATATTTTATAATTGCATCTTTTGAAACAATGTAAAAGTTCAACTATTTTTATTTTTATATAGCTTTCTATACCGTTTTGTGTTTCTGCGTCGTATTTACATGATAGATATACAATGTATTAGACGACTGCATTTTTGGCTCATTTTGGCGCGGAAAGTGTAGTTACATGGCCATTCTTATGCAAACAAGTGTCATTAATAAGATGAATTAATCGCCATTTGCATGTTAGTATCGCATAAAATAGTTGTAGCACATTCCGACTCGATAGGTATACACGTTTCTAGTCAAGCAGTTACGCTCGCGAGTCTTAAAGACGCGGCGTAGACGTTATGGTTTATGGCTTCTTGGCCTAAGGGGGAGTTTGCGATCAGTTATTTTTGGCTTTCGTACGATTCCCAACTATAAATCTTAATGTGTCAGTTCTCTTTGGAATAGAGGAACTGTTAAATAGTCCTAGAAAACGATGTCTGGTAATGTCTGGTAAATTATTAACCCGTCTCAATTTTAACGACTTCTACTCTTTATTAATTTTCCATCCTTTTGTCGGTCCCTGTGTCTACAACCGCCCTCTTATTTAAGTGATATATGGTGGAAATTTACTATTATTTCAAATATAGCGTTAACCAGTTAAATGTATTTTCTAGGAACTGATGCGTTCACCTGAAGTCATGGCATTCATTGCAAGCAGGCAGAATCGCCCTGATGTCGCGCCGCAATCCGGAGTAGATTCAAGTGATCAAGTCCGAAACAACCCTTCAGAAAAACAATCAAGCGAGGAGAAAACAATCACTGAAACGGAAGAAAAACTGGCAGTGAAAGCAACTAATCTCCGAACAGCTCCTGATGATCCCGGGAAAAGTGATAAAACAATGAGCGATACATCGATGATTCAAAAAGGAAGTGGCGACAAATCGAGAAAACGCACCCTTGAAAGACCTTCAGGAGAGAGGCGGAGTCTCAGGAGTCGACGTGACGACACAAAAGAAGAAATTTTGACGTCACAATCTGTTGATAGTAGCAAATCAGTGAACGCGGCTGATTCGCGCACGCGTGAAGACCGGACGTTGCCCTCTGCCCGCAAATAGAATAAATTGCTTAAATTGAAGAGTTTCTTTAATCATGTTGATATGTGCTGCTGCTTAGGCTATTTTATCTCAAGTTGTATAAATACAGTGTATCAATTTAATTTTATTTGGTGTCTTCTTCGAATGTTGCTTTGATCAAATAATAAGCTTTCTTTAAAATATATTTGATTTGTTTGTATATCGAAAAAAAAACACATGTAGATGATATTGAGATCAATTTTTATCATACATTTTCGTCGTATTTTTACTTGATACCTGTGTGACTCTATGATGTGATACACACACTAGATTTTATGTTATACAACATGTATATCATTACGAACTGCTTGCAATTGCTTCAGTTTAATTTTGCCAAATACCACGGTCATAGTGTCACTATGGTCTCTTGTGATATTAATCTCAAATAAATAGTAAGAGGGCATTGTGGCACCACATTAGGGTAATAGTATTTCGTTTAATTGTATGTTTACATTATGCTGAAGCAGATGAATATTCCATTCATTTTGGGCGACTCTCTTTTGTGAAAAAGAAAAAAAAAAAACGATTAATGGTTTAAGGGTTTGTCCGTCTTATTACAGAGCGAATTAAAATTGTTCATGATTTCAATTTGAAAAGTAGTTTATCATTGTTATTGAAATGAAAAAGGTAAACTATGCAGTTCAATATCCCATCACTAATAAAAAAATAAAATTTAGGCCTCAATTTTATCAAAAAACAATTACCTCCACCATACTGGGTATGAAGCAGTACAAAGGAGCACTCTTAAATCTCATGAACTCCTCAGGAATATATATGTATAGGTAATTACCGGTACTTAATTTGTATATTGAAGGTTATCGTGATATTCGTATGGTCAAGATAGTTTATATAGTGAAGATTATTAGACCTACCGGTACTAATAAAGTTAAACTAAAAGATGCCTTTATTTTTGAAATTAAAATCAGCTCAGGCAATAGAACCGTTTATGTATTATATCGATCAGCAAACGTTCAAAGCAATTAGATTATGAACTTTTGTTCTGTGCATATGAGTGGCGGCTCTTTCTCATTACAATGCATTAAATACATATATAATATTAGCATGTTTAACGGGTGTTATAACAAAGAGCCTATGAATAATAAAATGGTCTACTTGATCATGACGGGTCCTATATTATATTGACGCCCGTCAGGGGAATTCTCAACCTGTTTGTGATGTGGTGAAAACGAGGTTAGATTTCGAGAACGAGGCTAATTAGTACAATGTCGTCTTTGACCAGAGTCACATAAGGGAGATTGTATTTCACTTAATTATGTTTTGTCAGCATTTTGCTGGTCACAAGAAATTGCTTGTTCTTTTATATGTATGAATCGATCTGGAAACAGAGCTGGTCAGTTTATTTTAACAAATACTCTCATTAGTAGATTTTAAAAGGCGTGAACATGGCTGTGAAATTGCAAGGTTTCTTTTATACAGCACGTGTTTTACCGTTCGGTCGTATGTATTGATTTGTAATGATGTTTATATTGCTGCATATTAAAGAACAGAATTCCTGTTGTTTATGAACCATGCAAAAACTATTTTATAGAAATATCGTTATAAGAAATTCTCCTTTAATGTTTGTTCGTTTTTTTTTCACCTTAATAGTCGGAGGAAAAAATAATCATGTATTGAAAAGATAAGGCTATTTCATTGTAGTACCAAAATATATATCATATCAGAACCTATTCATATTAGACGTGAACTGATTTATCTTAATTAAATCAATGGAAACTGCGATATTATTACGTTTTTGCACAATGTATGTCATTCGGATTGAATAGAGTGAAGCTTAAGTGTTTTTATGGCTGTATTGGACAAGTAGATTCTATCAAATTATGTAAAGAAACATGTTTGAATGTCCCAAAAGATAGAATTTCGAAAAAAAAAATTAGACTATGTGAAATATAGACTAAGACGAGTTAACATATTTTGTTCAGAGTTTTAGAAAAATTACATTTCGATTATTTGCTAGATATCAGTTATAAAAAAGTTTTAAGCATTTATTTTGTGTTTTATTTCATACTTTAAAGAAACAAGTTCGGTGATATTTGAATAAACATGATAAACTATGTTATTTTAATACAATTAATTTCTCGAATAACAAATTGTTAATTTAAACATACGTATCAACTTTAAAATATCATTTCGTTAAAACTTATTATTCATTTGAGATCTAAAAGCAAACTCATTTTCCCAGCACTTTGTTTGTAACTTGACTTCTTTCTATGACAGAATCTAGTTTGATTGTCTATTTAACCGGTAACGGGTGCATGTTATCACGAAGAGGGATGATTTGTAAGGGGAAATTCGGTTATTTGTGAAATAACGATTTATATCAAATTATACGTATTAAAAAAAGAACAATCTGTAAAGTCTTGTAGAGTTTGACTAAAAACAAACAGGATCAAACTCTTAGACCGTTACATACTTATCTGAACCTTAATTAAATCATCATCTTTATTCTTATGCTATTTGACTAAAGCAGATTTGTTTCATATCAATATGCATGATGTGAATGATAAGTTTGAAGCGATACTTCTTCTTTCGACATTGACACTTCTTGAGTCTTCAATATTTATTTGCTCATCATACTCAAGCTTCTCCTTTTTTTGAGTGACGTTACGTCAATATTATGCACTAATTATGTTTATTTTACCTTTATTGGTAATTGTTTATTGATTGGGCCCGGAATATGAATTGAAACCTACTCGTTTTCACACCATGTTGAATATATAACTGCGTTCAATTTTTGTCGCATAATGATAAACACTTAATCTGTGTCAATCATACAAATTAAAATCCATGCCTCTTCTTAATACTTGAACCAGTACGCTTGGTGCATTATAGGGTAGCGTGTTCTCTTACTCAGATATGCGGGTCTCAAACCCCGGGTCTAACACTAATTTGCCATTGCAGGGATGTGAGAGATCCGCTATATAGCGGAATTTCCGCTATATTTTGGCCGATTTGGTCACTTATGAGATCGATGCAAATCCGGTGAGATCTAAAAACACGTAAATAGGGGGGAGGGCGCTAGCTATGAGATGGTCAGATCCCCATAAATATGCGCTTATGAATAGGTACCAAATATTTTCGCTCGCGCCTTCGGCGCTTGCAATTGTAAGTATCATGATTATTGAACACCATTTGACGCGTTTACGCGAAGCAAAGACTAGGAGTAGGTCTTTACTATTTAGTCATGTCCGTCTGAAACCAGCAGAAATAATTATGTAATTAAGAAGTTTGACAGACGTTTAATAAACCTTGAACCATGTCAGTTTCTTTGGGCCTAAGGTTGAACTGTAACGGAAGATATCTCGCCTATCAGAAACTAACTTCATAATTTTTTTTCCATTTTGCACATGGAAATTAAAGAAAGTACACTGACTCTATTGCAGTTGTGCGTTGAAGGAGTTGTTTTGATATCAAAAATGCCGAAACTTCACAAATGATTCTTACTTTGGTGTTATCATGTTCTGATTTTGTGTTATGGTAAAGTCTGCGATGTGGGGCAGGATGTTCAATGATCACCTTGTAGTTTTTATAATAACAATAGTTATGATCTGATGGTCTATGGGATATGTTTTTCATTCGTTTAGACTTCTAAAATGTTTAATGTACATTCGCAAAATAAATCTACCTGACCGGACATTATCGATTTCGTTGACCGGCTGCCGTTAACGACGCCCGCGCTTCCGCGAATGACAATTTGATGGTAACCAATGCTCAAGAATAACAATTCTTAATTAACCCACAAAGAAATTTGCTCGCGCCTTCGGCGCTCGCATGTTTAAAACGATTGTCAATTTTCCAAAGCAAATTCAGATTTTGCAGCGGGTTGCCTTTTTTATTGAAGATATATTTGTGGTAAAGGTGTGCTCTTGCTTGGTTATAAGGATGTAAGCGCATGAGTTCCGACGTCATAAGTTAAGTTTTGAAAGCAACCTATTGTATTTCGTCCATTTCTAGATACGAATCTACTTTGGCGCTATACGCCGGTCAAACTTCAGTAACTTTTCCAACTGAAAATCATTTAGTAGCTTTGTAAATTTTTGTAGGATGGGTTAGTTTGAAAAACTTGAAATTATTTCTTCAACTATCTTCAATATTGATGTCCGAATTCATTGTTTACTTTTTTTGGCTCATCGCTTGCATCATAAATATTTTATATGATGTTTCCCTTAACTCGATCGGTTTGATTTTAAGGAATTTGATGTTTTTTTCTCTTTCCTTGCTCGACTTCTAAATAAATGTCTTATTCGACACTTATCTTGGAAAAATATATATTCATGATGCAGGGGTGTACCTAAACGGCCGCATATGCGACCGTCGTTTCGTCCGCGCCACTCTCGTTTAAGACGACACTCGCGCTAGTGCGAATGACAATGTTTGGAAATCCACATAAAAAAAACATTTATTTATACCTACTAAAATTGCGCTTGCGCCTTCGGCGCTCGCATTAAAGATATTATTTTCAAATTAAATATCACGCGCGAATGTCGTTTAGCCCCGTGCGAGTGTTGTTTTGGTTGACGGTCGCGCTTGTGCAACGGTTGATTTTAGGTAAGGTGCGCCCCTGTACATTTTTTGATGAAAAATAAATTTTTTATTTTTTGTTTTGAAATGATTAAATTTGACCGTCTGAAGTCAACTAAAATGTGGTAAAAACAACCATATCAGTATTGAAAAACCCAAAAGCTTTCAGGGGGCTTACAGCGCGCCCCTTAAACCCCAGCTGTAGCGATTTTCAACAGCTAAGAAATTCCGCTATATTTTGCAAAGAGCACTCACATCCCTGCATTGTTAAAAAAGCGAATTTCGTGTATGACATATTATGACCACGATAGAGTTTACCTTTTCGTTAAGCAAATCACGTAAATTCTCTTCATTTCTTTCAAATACTCACCTAAATTCAACGCAAATCGGTGATGGGGGAGATATATATTACCGGTACATAATTAGGTCTTAATTTTCTCTCTTTCTTAGAGCGTATACATGAAATGGTATCTTTGTAAAGCCCGCATCCGTATAAAAACCCTGTGCCGTAACATCTTAACACCGACAAATAATGTTTTTGAAATAAGAGTATAATCCGCCAAGTTATATACCCCATGTCCCGGACAAAGTCCTCATTAATCGCAATCGAATTCTTTTGAACATAATCATTTACAACCAAAGAAGCTATAGATATGAACAAATATAAAAAAGTATATAAAGTATAGGGATCCATTTTGGTAAACAAATCACGAAATAAAAAGTTTGATAAACCAATAACATGCACCGGTGTTTAACCCACAACCGGATGTTTCGTGATTAAAATCAGTGTATAACTCGCGATTTAACATAGAAAATTACTGTAATACAAAAGAAAAGCAATGGATGCGGTGTGATTAAAACAAAAAATGCTTTCAGGGTTAAGAAAACTCACCTTCAGAATCGATACACCGACATTCTAGCAGCAAATTAAAACCAGTCGAATTCAGGTTATAAAGTCAATACCATGAAGAATACAGACTGACATTTGTTTAGTGTATTTCGTTTATTTATAAAAACCCGACAGGTCAAACCTAAAAACATCAAACCTAAAATTGATCTCTTTGTGAATATTCAGATCGAATACAATAAATGAATGCAATACAATAGAAATGCAAATTTGTCTCTGCTTTCAATTGCAATATTGCTTTATGTAAACTGACCGCAGTTTAAAAGCTTTATTGGTCATACTTAACTTATTTTTTACACTCGGGTTGCTTATCTGATGGTCTGCCATTCATTCTGAATAAGGAAACATGCCCTTGGATTTGACAACGATTTGTAAATTATCCCAGCAGTGGACACTTCACGGTATTAAGATGAAATATCGTGGTATTTTAGAAATCCGGACAAAAAACTGTTTCTACTCAGAAAAGGAGGTCAATGCATCATAAATATGGAACTTTTAAAGTAAAGAAAGGTTGCTTAGTTTGTGGACTCATTTTGGCCCTATAAGCTTTAAATGATTTACGGACAATGATCGTTTTGCATTCTATATATAAAATGATAAATTGACTAATATATGTTTTGATGAGCCTCAAAACGCGTTTTATAATTAAGATAGATTATCAACCTCTTGGAATTTTGCCTAGAAAATTATCTTTGTTATATGTTGTTTTACTTATATGCTGTAAAGCGCAATTTAAAGTATAAATTGAAGCTAGATGCAAGCTTATATGAATCTTATTGTTAAGAAACATCCATGTTTAATGATATGGATGACTTGATCAATTGATTAGGGGAAAAACGTTTACTTAATTGATACAGTAGAACCTCGTTAAATTGGACGTGGTTACGGTAATTCTAATTACCAGTTAACTTGTGATGATGGTTATGTTCTCAAAATTAGTTTGATAAAACCAGATAGAACTATAGAACTCGAATTTACAGATAGTTAGGTTCTTCTGTATATGATGAAGCTGTTAACTATCGTTAATCTAACCGATTTCAAGTTCAACCATCATACAATTAAACTAAACAAATATTGGTAATAGGAATCCACTGTTCGCGAATATCAGAATCGATTGCTCTGGTCCTCAGATAATTGGATTCATTAGAGTACCATTTTATCTGGAGTCATGTCATGCGGACGAAATTTCGTGATAATGAAAAATGTTATCGGACGCAATATTCGTTCATAAACATGGAACAAAGTCGTGAACGACCATCTTGAACAACTTCACCTACAAGGTCATCATCCCTTTCCCTCCATTCCCGCCCCACCCCAATGATGTCATTAGATTTGATCCATATTATGAGTCCTGATTTGACTCTTTCCTATTTTCTTAATTCATGTTTTACTTAAATGCGTTATAAATTATACTGATTTTGCAATAAATGTAACTTGATAGAAAGATCAACCAATTAACGAATGACGCGAAAGAAAGATATTTATATTTGAATGATTCTCAACACGTCAACAACGTGTTATATAGCAAAAATACCTTGTTTATTCGCTTAACCATGAAAGCTTAACGTCTTAAATGCAAGTGTATATTTAATTATATTGAGTTTCCAGTTGTAAATAGTCAGCTAAATGTTAAGTGCATATTTGCATTTTTACCAGTTTCTTAGAGATAAATATGCACATTGTTCATGCATTTTTGTTTAAATTACGTGGCATGACATGAATTTTGATAGTATGTGGATTATTAGTGTTAGATAAAAATTGTTTGGAATGGTATCTTAACCCTTTTAATATGATCCTGTCGGTGCTTTTATACATGCTAATTATCTTGCTTCCTGTTCTCTAAAGTGTAAAATCTTTATCTTAGCCTCTTTGAATGTATGTCCTCAAATTGGCATCGAAATCGCTCAATAAAATGCATAACTTGCGTGGTCGAATAAATAATGTCTGGTTAGAACTGGGTATATTGACTTTGTTATAGTCTATATGCTCACTTTGCGAACGAACTAGCATCTTTTCACAACAAAAATTGTTAGATGCAAAATCGCCATAATCTTGAGAGTATCTGGAGAGTAATATTATACTTAGTAAAGAGGTGCTCAACGATTTCTTATTAGGAAATGTAACAGTTCCTTTCATTCCATCCTGAAGTGGTATACCCCTGCGCGTTAACAGTAAAACACATCTAATGCTCCATTTATTTGGAACCATGAACGCCATGAGAGAAGGATGAATTCTACTTACGTGAGTTTCTTGTCTGATCCGTCGGGGGAGGCCTTATCCAAATCTTTATCGGTAGAAGCCATATTTTGATTATTCATAAAACCATGTCTGAAATCGAATCATAATCTAGTTATAATTTTGAATTATCATGAGAGTTATAGAAAGAAGTCACACTTTTACATGTATCACGTAAGATAAGAAATAATTGTACCGGTGATGATTATTGCAGGTTTTATTTTCATTTTCATTGTGATTCAGTTTTAACTATATTATACGAAATTTGCTGTAAATGACGTGTTCGGTTTTTGAAATTATGCTTAAATTCTTAAGAGTTCAAACACCTTAAGTACTTATCACATGCGTTCATTTACACATACCCCATTTTAAAAAGTTAGGGATTAGATTCCCTTGAAATTGAAAGCAAAAACAGTAAGAGCTATTATAAAATAATGGTAATTATGATATCTTCAGGAAAAAAAAACATTGTGTGACTAGTCCTTCAGGAATTTCGATGAATCGCGTTATTTTGAACAAACAATTAATACTTAAGATAAATAAATTCTAAATTTTTATTTATCTAAAAGAAGAAATACATTTCATTTAGATTGTTTTCTGATAAATGACCAATGCAAAAGCATAGCACCGATTGATTCAAGCTTTTAAACAGAAAAATACTTACTCTTCGAAAAAAAAACAGCTGATGCAAATTATTATTTATTATCCTTCAATCTTGTTCCGTTAGTATTTTAAATGCTATTGTCACACTTCAAAATTACTCCAGGTGTTTTCACTTTCACAGCTATTTCTAAACTACAATATTTAAATTTCCATATTGAACAATAGCCATACACATATCCATTAAAAAATTTCATATACATCAATGTATAAACAAAAATATGCAAATAACTATCCTTGAATTCTTTATGAAATTTGACCAAATCACCATGAAGTGTTTACTAAAAAAGCAATTGTAGTGCACACCAATGAATACAGCATCCTTTGCAAACAAGCAGCAATGATTTGCAATATGGTACCTAGGGTTCACATTTTGTTCACAGGCTTTTCAATGTAAAAACCTCCTATCCTAACCTTTTTTTTTTGTAAATAAAAAGTCAAAAGCAGCGTTTTATAGACAATAAAACTACGATTTCTAAATATGTAGTTGATTAGATAATTAATTCCTATTCATTAAACGTAATAGGGAGAAGGCATCACACAGCATGTGTTTTAATAAAATTGATATCGAAACCAAATCATTTTCATGATCTACTTATTATCACTTTTCATTTAGCTTTGTTTTGTTTTATCCTACTTCTAATTGAATTTTGTTATTTTTAAATCCATATATAGAAAGAGAAATGTAATACGAAGCTTGATACCAAAGTTTTAATTAATGCCCTTCAAAGAAAATATAACTTGCAACGCACATAGCAGCAAAGAGCATAGATATTTAAGATCTTTGATAACAGCACATTGTGTAAATTTGATCTCTGGTTTAAGACATGTTCTAAGTGCCATTAAGGGACAAGTCATGAGCATAAAAACAAGCTGATAATAGATTTTTATCCAAAGAAGGATCCACATACATAAACATACTTATTAGATTTACTTATACAAAAACAGACACTATGCAAACGATAAATAAAGGCCAAAACGACGTTAGTACTATAATGCCTCCTTTTATCGGGATGTAAATCTGTCGAATATGAAATTATAGCTTTGTGTGTTAAATAAACTCGTTTGAGTTATTCAAGTGAATTATCCAAACAAGATCAACTCCTTCTCGCTTGATAATCGTTATTGAAGTCAACTGGTCTCTTGGAATGCGATGAACGGTTTTTGACTCGCAGAGGAGTACAATGAGAGAAACAGAGGACATATCATAACCAAACATGTCAAGTAGGAATAAAAGATTCTCAAGTGTCAGTGCTAACAACCCATGCTGAGGGGGATGGGGTTTGTAATAAGGGGTGATAATGAATGTTTTTCTAAATATATATTTATGTTTCAGCAAATTTGTACCCTTTTGCCCTAGAAATATTATCATAAGATATTAATAACTTGTGCTTAAAAAAAAAATCTTGATATGTTTTGTGGTCACATAATAGTTTTTCCATGTTAGTGTGGTATTAGTACCTTAAATATGCAAGTTCGAAACTTCCCACACTTTTCCCGACAAAAAGTGAGAATGAGTTTGGTTATAGTTTCGTCGATCTTCATAGCTTACGTTTCGATGACGTGTCCATGCTGATATAGGGTGTAAAATGACTTTCTGGATCAGATATTATCTGGCTATAAAATCTGAGCCAGATAATAAAATCGACAAGGACGGAAATAACACAAATTCAATTTAAATGTTACTGATTTATTCTGTCATATTTTGTTTTGTAAAACATGTATATTTATCAAATAACGTTTATGTATTTACAAAGACTAGAAATTAAACGGGCTAAAATAATATTTGAAATAAACAACGGTATTAAAAATGAGAATATCATATGGACATCTAGAAACTCTCCTTAACGCATAGGTCTTTATATAAAATATGAAAAATATTATTAAACTTTTAATTATAAATGTACATCTACTAATTTAACTTTGTGACATGTAATTTACAAACTTTTTAATTTGGTGTCATGCGATAATTATCAAGTTAACTTAAATACCTATTGTCTTTGTAATATAAACATGTAGTAAGTTTATAAAAACATAGAAACATATTTTGGCTTAACGGATGCTATACACATTTGTATATACCCGGTACATCTACATAGGTTAGCAGGGACTGTAAAACACAATACACTTAGCTTTAGACAAAAAATGACAATTTGTCATGTAATTATACAGTACATGAACTTAATAATATTAAGATTTAGTAGTCGCCTCAATCATTAAACTATAAGGCTAAACTATGGATAAAATAAGGCACAACATAATTCAATGCACTTGTATGCTACAAAGCAAAAGCAATTGAGAACTTGTATAAAAGTAACCCTGAAACGAAATTTGCAACAAAAAATCGAATCATTTAATCAAATTTGCAAAAAAAAAAAAATCAAATCATATAAAATCTTTACACAGATTGTATGTTACACCAAACAGTTAAAATATATATATAATATTCATCTTAGAAGCTACGTATCTAGTATGGCAAACCATGCCAGACATGCCAACTATATTTTGCAAGGCGTTCATAAATTTTAATGTGAATCTGATTGGGAAAGAAACATTTTAGATAATCTGGTCAACAACATAATACTTTATTGCATTTAGCACCACGAGGAAACAACTATACCAAATAATCAACTCTTTTGTGGATTTAGTTAGGGGAGTGACGATAGTTTTGCAGATTGCGTACAAAACAGTACTGGGAAAATCAATATTTTGGGTCTGAAGTATCGAATAAAAACACCAGTTAATATGATGTATCCAGATAATGAGTATGAAGCTCTTGATTTTAAAAATAGAAATAACAGTCAAAACGTCAAAAGGATAAAATATCTAAACTTTTTCCAACCATTTTCTTTTTCAAATATCAGTTTCAAAGTTGATTTTCTTTTACAATTTAATTTTAAAACAGATATATATATATATATTTGTGCGCATGATTTTCGTCGTAAAGAATACTTAACAATTTGGTTCTACAATTCATTTGCTTTCTATTTATTAATCATATGACTAGATTATTAATTAACTACCAAGACAAAAGGAAGACCAACCCCTTATACGAATTTAAAGTGGACATGCTTAGCATCGCTATGAAATTTTAATATTTACAATAATTACAAAATGATTGTATAATGTATTTGCGTAGTGATTTGCATTTCATTATATGATTATATATAACGGTATACATGAATTATTGGACATATTTGTATTGCAAGAAGCTCATTATTGCCTTTTTATGTTTGGGTGTGCATATATCATTGATCCTAACAATTAATTATATAAGGGTCTATATGTTACTCAAGAATGAGTAAAATGAGACTTTCAATAATGTAAATTGAAACACAAAACAATACTTTAAATGGTTACAACATTAAGGACAGATTTCGATAAGACCATTTCCTGAGGAGCTTAAGTCAAGCACTTCCTTAAATCACTTAAACATAATATCGCATCAAATTCAATGAAAAACCTGGCACAAATTTGCATAGCATAATCTATATTACTTCTTGGATAACTGTACTATCACAGAAGTTTAGACTGTTGGACTTTTCCACCAAATATTACTAAACGCTGCATATTATTATTTATCAGACATGCTATGAATATGGTTACAAAAATGAGTTAACTAAATCGGATCACTAAATTGACATAAGTAGATATAATCTAAAATGTTACAAACGAAGAAACATATAATGTAATGAACGTTATTTCTAGTCATGAACTTTAGTAAAGCGTGTGTAGAAGGTGCATTTATTTAATTATTGTATAAATATACTGTAGATTAAAACAATAGAATCCTTAAACAATCTGTCATGAACAAGTCATACTAAAAATTAATATGTCAAAAAATGAAAATCGGTCAGATTTACCTTAACAAGTGAAAAAAAAAACAAAACAAGGCGTGATATAAAGCTAAGATACTTATGATATATACAGTTTCTAATAATATATTTACACAACCTCACTAGATTAAAGAAGTTCCCGACCAACCCAACTATCTGAACACTGGTCATTCTTAATATACACCATTATAGCGATAGGTTATATAACAAAGTAATATGGATTTATTGCGAGCTTCATAATATATTACTCGTCCGTTCTTCCTCATACTGCAAAGAGGTTAGCGCATACCTTGCTAAAAAATACAATTTAATTACCAGACCCCTTTGTCACATTAGACGTGACTGTCATGAAGATAGTACATGATAAGTGCTTAAGTCTTGTAAACTACGGAAATGTTATCCTTCGTAGCACTCGGTAAAAAGAGAAGCTTGGCATAGAGCAAATCTTCTTACCTAAATATGACGTGATTAGTCAAATTCGTAACCCTAATAAAATACAGACACAAAAATAATTTAAATACTTTTTTTTGGCACTCAATGCCTTTAACTGATCATGTATATAAATGCGGAATGAACCAAACAATGGCAGTGCATTATTTCTTACTCTTGAAAGAATCTCCTTCATTTCATTTGGTGCTTGACGACATTTTTCTATACTCTAATCATTTAATTGCTTATGAACTCAATTTTGATTCAATTTAATGTGTATCAAGTAACATTATATATGTGAATATGCTCATGAACTCATACCCATAACAAGTATCCATAAAAAACAGTAACAACTTGATACAACCCACGGAAAAATACTTCTCATAACTCAAATCAACATTTTGACGAATCCCCATCTGGATTGAAATCGGTCATGGCCACACTATACGTAGGCGGCGGCGAACGCAAACCACTTCCGGCGGGATTCAACCCTTCTTTCTCACTATTCTTAGCCGCCTCTAAATCCACCTTCTTGGGCCTCATTTCCACCGCCATTTTACTCTTACGCGGCGCCGGTTTCGGTATAAACGGCCGCGATTCTTCATTTTCATCATCATCATCATTTCCATTATTTGCAGCCCCCTCATCATAATGACCACGTGAGGAGGCTGCCTTCAAGTTTTTTGGCTGCTGTGATGCATTATCGGTAAATACTGGTTTGACGTAAGCGACCGTTTCAAGGTCATCTCCTATAGCAACGGCCACGTCGTCAGGGGAACGAGGCGGTCCACCGTTGCTAGGGGGAAACTGGATACCAGCGCCCATGCTGATGTAGTTGGAGGGACCAGCGGCGTCTGGGTCCGTAGAGGAATCGCGGTCGCCAGAAGCGCCCATGAAGATGTAGCCGTTAGGGGGCGCTTTTTCGTTCTTGTACATCTGGCTGAGGTCGATGTAGTGCTGGGTGGAGAATAAGAAAGAAGAAAGACTTAAATCGGTGTGGAAAAGCAACGTTGAGCAATGTAAATCGTACATATTAAGCATTATTTTCTTAAGAGGTACAATATAAATAAGATTTTTATTGATGTTTTAAATGATAGTTGTATTGATTGCCCAGTTACTGATCATCGATACAATCATACTTTAGAGTAAGAGGAAAGTTAATTTGTTAAAATCCTCCAATATTTACTTATACTCACTTGTTTGACAGTGTCTGCGAGAAGTTTACCAAACCAGTCACTGAGGTCGGCAAAGCACGGTCGAGCATCTGGGTTTGCGTCCCAGCAGTGGTGCATGTAGGCATAACTGTGAATCAACCATTTACATACATTTATATTAAAACTCGAATTCTTATAACAGTTTGAAGTGAAATATAGTTTAAAATGAGGCTGGTTGTATTAAGAACAATTGAGGCCTATTTGGAAGTGTATTGTGTGAGGTAACAATTGGACAAATCCTCATCCTAGATATTTAACTCTCACAAATGTGTATATGTGAGGTACGCCATGACATATGCCCTTTAACGCTTTAACACCTCTAAAAACATGCAAAAGACTTACACAGTGTCGGATGCGTAGGGCGGCTTCTCCATGCGATATCCGTTCTTGACGCGCTCTACAAATGTCTCGTCGATCTCAATGCCTGGGTACGGTGTACCACCTATGGAGGTAGAAGGAACGTATTAATTAGATTATATCAAGTCTTTGTTAGGTGTTAAAAGTACATGCGTTTCTTTGTGTGGAAACAAGTTGTTATTTTTTCATTGGAGATACATTTTCACCAAACCAATTCATCAGAGAAGTTTATGTTTAATATGACCAGATAAACACACATTCGCATCAACTCGCGTAAAATAGTTCGATCAAAGAGTACGCATGTCTACCCACTGAAATTTCACCAAAAATATATCAAATACCAACAAAAACCTTCAAACTTACCAACAGTAAACAGCTCCCACAACAGAATCCCATACGACCACACATCACTCTTGGTCGTATACACCTTATGCGTTAAACTCTCAATGGCCATCCACTTAACAGGAACTGGCCCATCGGTCTTTTTCTTGTAGGCTGAGCCGTATTTGTAGCAATCCTTTGCAAGACCGAAATCGCAGATCTTTACAACGTTGTCCGCGCCCAGAAGAACGTTGCGGGCGGCCAAGTCACGGTGGATGTACTGGAAAAATGGTATGAAATTACACAAGTTGTTATTTAGATATTTTGTGGATGATTTGTTATTGTAACTGAGTCACTTCAACATAATAACAGAATATATGATGTGATGCATCTTGGAAAAAAAAAAACAACCATTGATTTGATACCAACACGATTCTCTTAGATTTTCACTAAGTTGTAAATATTTTGGAATATACGATTAAAACATTAAAGTTCCTGGTAGAATCATTCAGCTCCATTTTCGACGCCTAAACTCGTACAAAATATACTGCACAAAATGAATACTTTTGAAAATAAAAGCTCTAATTACATTTTGTCAAAAGTTTTACCAAAACCATGTATATACCTTTCTCCCTGCCAGGTAGTCCATCCCACGCGCAATCTGGAAGGCATAGCAAACAAGATCCTTTGTAGTAACTGGGATGTCTTCATCTGTGTCACTTTCGTCTTCTTCTTCATCACTATTAAATACATAAAAGCGCATGTTAAACAATCGATTTTGATATTTTTTTTGTAATGATTTTTGGTAAGAGATAATTTCAAGGTAAAATCCAAACATTAGAAACTTTTAAATGGTACATTTAAAAACAGAAAAGAAGTCCAATACTTTATGAAACTAGAAATCAAAACACCTTCTTTCGGGGATCATAAATGCTAGGGACACAATAATCCATACTTCATTATGATATATGAGATATGAAATGCATTTTTAGCATTAAAGTGTAGTTATGCAATCAAGAAATACAAATTCTAAACCCAACAATTACGTCCCCGTTACAACGCACTCCTGCAAAACCGCAAGACCCCACATCAAAAACCACACTTACGCATCACCTCCAGGTATAGTATTAATATAATTAAGGTTGCTCGCGCCCGCTGCGGCACTTTGCGCTGCCTCTTTGCGCTTGTTCATGAATTTCCACTTTTTGTAGTCCTCCATTGTATCCACGAAATCACCCCGCTTTTTGAGCAAGAAGTCGCGCAAACTGCCGAATTTACAGAATTCGACAATCACGTAGAAGTAGCCTGTGGTTTTGCAAATATATTTTAGTAATAAAATCCGATTTTATAATAAGGTTTGACAGTTTGAAAAATTAATGTCAATATTCGAATTTCCTTTCGGTGCAAATATACGAATAAGGAATCTTAATGAACACATACCTTGAAATAATCTTTGAACAAATACATTAGTACCACCTAGGTGGATTATCACACTCTAACCCAATCTACATGTACGTGTATTTTTAAATATTAACAAGTAGATCAGTGAAGCTGATTAAGTCCTCCGCTACTTCAACAACAGTTGAAAACCGAAAAAAAAACAGAGGAAATCAATTAAGAACATCAACAAAAATCCATCCAACGTCTTTCTTACGTCTTTCTCACAACGTCTTTCTCACAACGTCTTTCTAACAACGTCTTTCTCACCACTTTTTCCTTGCATATGTCTAGTCCTCAAAACATCACGATATACGAGTAATCTTTCTTAATGTGCCAAGTCCCCAAAATCACCATTTTTCAAAAAATCGCCAAAATTACAATTTTTGAGATTTTTCAAAAATAATACGCCTAAGCACAGCTCCAATATGTATTTGTTCCATGTGCCAAAGGAAAATAAAATCCATCGAGGGATAAGCGAGCACTCGTCCGTACAAACTACCATCAATAATCACGCTAAGTCCCCAAAATCATCATTTTTCAAAAAATCGCCAAAATTACAATTTTTAAGATTTTTCAAAAAAAAAAACGCCTAAGCACAGCTCCAATATGTGTTTGTTCCATGTGCAAAAGGAAAATAAAATCCATCGAGGGATAAGCGAGCACTCGTCCGTACAAACTACCATCA
>LQRL01185356.1:525-13708 GCA_001703475.1 Hydroides elegans
CTAGGTAACACCTTGTCCAATTCAGTATCGGCGCAAAACAATAGAGTTCAGTAGAAATCTAGATCAAATAATGATAGTAAAATTTTCAAAACAAAATATTGAGAATTAAGCGAGATATTAAACGATATACGATTATACTATCTTTTGGCGGATAGTATATTAAGGTCTGTTTAGTTTGAAGGTTTTGTCCTTAATTTTTCGCGCTAAAATATTTACAAATTGAAAATACGACAAATGAATGATTGTTTTATATTGTTTGTTTGCTACTATATGAAACTGGTTAAATGTGTTTATTATATGTGGAAATTCGGTTGCATTATGACTAATGGTTGCTTAGATATTGCATCATTTGTGAAAATCGCGGCGATTTTTACTTAAGATTAAATTACAAAGCAACCATTAGTTACAATACAACCACACTTTCACATATGACAACATAACACGGTTACATATAACAGCAAACAAACAATATAAAACAATCATTCATATATCGTACGTATTTTCAATTTTTAAATATTTTAGCGCGAAAAATTAAGGGCGAAATTTTCAAACCAAACATACCTTTAAGGAGTGTTCACGCAAAAAAATATCCTAATTTTTTGCGTGAACAGAGGGGATAAATTGCTATGTTTTTATACAAATGTGGCTTTCGAAAATATCGGGTTTCGTGCTATTTTCTGAGCTTTTTTCGTTTGCGTGAACACGGCCTTAAGGGGGTTGTTATGACTACGAAGGTCATGAGAAGTAAATGTGTTTGGTTGAAAGCAGATACAAAGAGAAATTGGAAAAGGTTTGATACGCATTTGTGATTGGCAGTTATCTTATTTGATATGCGTAAACTTACGGAGCCGTTACATTAAAGCCGCGATTCCTTTCGCCACATACGATTTTCACATGTGTTCTATGCTTTTTAAATCGCCATGATTGACAAGATTACCGCTTCTTGTGATTTTATAAATAAAGATAAACCATGAAAATCGCAAGAGGCGATATAAATCTCTACCTTGATACCGAATCCTTAAACTTGGCCCCAGGGTCTTATATAACATGCAAATCAAGAAGGAGCACTAAATGATCAATGCAAGCACTTTTTTCACATAGGCATAAATGTTTCGCCCACAACATTAAATCACTCACCTATCAAAGACAGCATTATCATATTACTATTGCACTTCAAAGGTGCAATAAGCTTGAGTGAGTTGAAAAAAAAAATGGTTGAGAAAATCAGACCATTGTTATATATACTTTAAAAACCATTTAATCGCCAATAATTAGTTCTGAAGTGATGGCTCTTCTTGTATAAAAAATAGAGTTTAAAGCTAATAAAAGGTCCGATGAAATCGCAAAACCAATTGAAGAGGCACATGCTAAGACAAGTAAATGATTTTTTTTATATCAGAAAAAATAGATAACATATCTTTCTTGTTTTAGATTGAATATAAAGTCATATTCCAACGGTGTCATTCAATAAATTCATGTTTTATCTATGCAATATACAATGTTGAGCCGTTACATTTGCTCATCACAATTTGATATGGTTTTTAGCATTCAAACACCAAAATCATTTTTAAATATATTTTTGAATGCTTAAAATTCAGGAGGACTAAAATGTTATGCAAAAAGTGACTTTACTATACTCATTTTTTAAAATCCAATACATAAAACATTGTGTCGATTTACATACATAATTGCAAATACTTTTTGCAAACTACTTCCAAAAATCGAAGGGCCACGGACCTTTTGCCATCACATCGACCATTTTAATACACCTTATTTGATAATACTTTAGTTCGAAATAAAAACCAAAATAGCAACAACACACATTTTAACAAAGCATACTATCGATCTCAATGTCCGTTGCCTAGCAACACATCTCAAGCAGCATGAACACGGCACCCACTGCTCCACAGGCCCCGCCCACGGTGAAGGGAAAGGCGAAGAGGTCCTGGTCTTTCTCGTCCATGTGGTCGCCGTAGATGATGATACCAATGAACATGCAGATCACTAAAACAAAATCACAATATATAACATATTGGTCAAAACGATCGGAAATATGATTTCAATTATGTCATCAAGTATTCATCATAGTGTGTGTATAACACCAACGTCACTGTTCAGCTTTAGCGCAATTTGGGGATTTTCGGCTCATTCTTGTGCGAACTTTTAGAAATATATATTTTATGATTATTAGCACACATACATTCAATGTCACAATGACCTTTATCCTCTACTTTCCATGTGCACGCTTTACGTTCTAGCTCTTAAGCGGGACACCTGCGTTCTGAGTTAACCTACTCAACTACTCCAGGAGTGGATATGCAAATCTAGAATGCACTGAAGTCGTAGATCGGGCCACTTTTAGCTAAATCGTAGACCTCAAATTTATTATTTTACTATTACATGTATCTCTTTAACACGTCGATTGCGTGCTCGATAACGCTGTCATATATGAATGCATTATAATAAATAATGAGAAAATATGTTATAGTGTAAGTAACATCGCATCATTTTTATTTGAAGAGCGCTTACCCTGCTAGCGGCTGCATATATAAATCATATACGTACCATGTCGTTAACTTACTGACATATTCATTATATCTCATATTCAAGAGTGCATTTTGGCAGACGTCCGAACAACGTTATTCTAAGTCACGACCACGTTGTATTTATAAAGATGATTCATCGACCGTGGCCACGTTATAAGACGCGAGTAAAGCTTTCAATATCGACAAAATGTTAATTTCCATTCGCCATCACGGTTAACCCACCATCCGACCCCAGCATATTAAATAAACTCACTAGTTTAATAGAGTGGGTTTCCCTGGTCCAGCAGCTATTACGTCTTCATTACGTCTTTATTTACATTTTAAGGGTTGTTTAGCAGGTTTATGGACACTTCGGCCCCTACAACTTCGGCCCCTACAACTTCGTCCCCTTTTGGACACTTCGGCCCCTCCGCTAAAGACACTTCGGCCCCTTTTGGACACTTCGGCCCCTACAACTTTGGCCCCTACAACTTCGGCCCCTACAACTTCGGCCCCTTTTTCAAATCGTGAAAACGTTAATATAAAGCGGGTTTAATTTTTTTTTAATTTATTTTAATATATATGTATTTCGTTAATCCTAATACTTGATTAAAGCGCATTAAAAAAAATGATTATATATTTGTGCTTTTTTCGAGTCAAGACATTTCGGCCCCTACAACTTCGGCCCCTACATTCTCGGCCCCTACAACTTCGGCCCCTACAACTTCGGCCCCTGATTTAAAAAGGAGAAGCTTAAAGAAAAAAAAAGAATAATCTTTATAAAAAATATAAATCACATACTTCGCAAAATACAAATCGATATAAAACGTTCGAAACCGTCCAGCCATTATTCTTGTTTTTTCATGACATTGCGCTTGAGCATAATAAGCAATAACTTAAATAATAATTTTGATTTGGTTCAATTTAAAAAAAAAATGAAATACTATAACAAAAATTTAAATACAATATTATTATCATTATGTTTTCAACCCCGTTCACAGCATACACTGTATATCGAAAGGCGAATCAAACAATTTAAAATTACCTCGAATAACATATTTAAAAAAAAAACATTACCGGTATTTAAACACTAAATTGAGCATGATTTTTGAGGGAGGGAATAACTGTTTCGGATTATCATCAAGGCGCCAACAATATATCTCACTTAAGCACATATAGCATTGTTCTGAGGTTAAAAGATAACACTGTGGACTATGTGATTAGGGATTAGGCTTAAGGTGAAAGAGTAATGAAAGCGTCATTATTTTTATTATTTTTAATATTGTTTATTTTGCTATCGAATGTTATTTTTCGTATTATCAAATAACGTTCAACTGCTTGAGTAATAAAAAATGTACAATTTTCATATTTTTGAATTAGAATCCCAAATTACTATATCAAAATTATTCGAATAAAATGTATCCCATAATAATATCTCATTTAATGCATAAATGTGATAAATTAAGCATATTTGGTATTTTAGATAAATCTTATTGAAGCAATTTATATTGCAATAATAAACATATTAAGGGGCCGAAGTCGTACCCTCCTGTCATTAACAAAAAAAATCATAGTTTCATCACTTTTAACTATTAACCTGAATTAAATTATAATTAATTTCATTTTTAGTTTGATAATTTAGGCGCCCAAACCTAATATATGAGAAATAACAAATATTTTGGAGGGGCCGAAGTTGTAGGGGCCGAAGTTGTAGGGGCCGAAGTTCGAGGGGCCGAAGTGTCTTTTTTTAGGAGCCGAAGTGTCTTTTTTTTGGGCATTAGGGGCCGAAGTTGTAGGGGCCGAAGTTGTAGGGGCCGAAGTTGTAGGGGCCGAAGTGTCCAAACACCGTTTAGCATAGCTATATGCCCTTTTGTATCATAAATCATCTTACCTGCAGCTATTGCAGCGATGATAGTAATAATCTTGACCACCTTCTCATCCAGATTCCCAAAATTGATCAGCACACTCAAAACGAAGGCGGCTAGATACAAGATGAAGGCAATGATTATAAAGGCTTTTACAGCGTCATCCTTAGATTCATTGCTATCATCCCATTCTGGCGCTATTGAGTATTTGCCGGTTATGGCCATACACACGGCGTGGAACTGGAAAGCCAATGTGATGAGAAGAAGCGCGATTTTGTCCATGTTGCTAGGGAGACCCATTGTTGCTGGTTGTTAAGGGGATGTTGCCGAGGTGATCGATGAGGGGTTTATCTAAAATGGAGTTGAAAATATCGCCGGTTTTGAAATATCAAAGTTATGATTATGATTATACTATTGACTATACTTGCTAGCATGCAAAGTTAAATAAAGTATTAATAAACGAAATTTGTTTTATATAAAATCTTGAATATACAAGATTAATACAATGTGTATCATACATTCTTTAATATCACGATTGGTCAAAACGCGCTGTTATCCGTTTGGAATTCGGTTCTCTATGAGAATATATGATTATTAAATTATTTGGCGCATTTGAGAAAAAAAATCAATATCTTACTTACCTAAGATGATATATTAATTTTAACTCCTAAATGAGTGGTGCTGCTTCTAATCGGTGGAATGTTATTATCAAGTTCTATATTTGTTTTTGATTGCCGTTTCCTTGGACCGTCAAAGTTACGGAGACCATGGCATCTATGTGTGAAAATATTCATCACGTGATTCCTTTATATTCGTCAGTGACACATATAAATCCAGAGTTGATATCCGACTATTTTTTTAAATGGAAACCTTGCACTGTCGAGTTTTATGAAAGAGCTAACGAAATCGTAAGGTGGACATGCATTCATTGATTTCTCGTTGTAATCCGATATCTTATTTAGGAATAAATGTCCAATTGCACAAAGCTGCTTTAATATGCCATCAAATTGAAGAATGGGATGTCAAATTATGAGATTCAGCTTTCCCATAGCATAATTTCGAGGGCAAGGGAGAATTAGTTCGCTTTAACTAGGAAGGCATGACGAAACAATGATAAAGAGATGAGTAAAATATATGTTATTCATTGAATACCGGATCCATCACAAATTGCCACAAATGTTTCACAGATTTATGATGTATGCCCAGCGTGTATCGGCAGCTTATAAACCCATAAACGCCCACTAAAAGACATTCGTTTGAAGGATCACCCATCACAAATATGTTTTAATTATCTCTGTGTAGTGAACATTAACTACAACAAATAAATGTGGCGTTTTGACTAAAACCAATCAGTGGTAGCATTAAAGAATACTAACCTAAGGGCTTAAGTTTTTTTTAAAGATCGAATATACTCAATAAATATTTTTTTCCTTATGATATGCACACCTATTTCTTTAGACCTCTATTATCGACACCAATTTATATCACAAATATGTTTTAGAATTACCTGTAAACCATATCAAACTTAAAGACCTGTGTATGATCTTTACATAAACTTGCATTTTACAACCAATCCCTTAATTTTATTACTTCTGAAGCACATCGCGTCGCTAAAGAAAAAGGTAATAAACGAATATCAAGTCGATCCTCGTTGCTCCGAGATTCAAACATGTCCATGATATATGATATACTCGAGCCATGGTGACCCACTAAACACCAGGGCTCATAAAATACGCTTCCCATCTTCTTATCAATGCACAGTTCATCTTTTGGTTCGAAATTCAATATTGAAACTAAAGAAGGCAATTTGACAATTTTGGAAAATCAAAGGAATTCACATGCAAAATTTAACGAATGTTAAATAGATAAATGCAGAGATATTGAAGGTTGTATAAACATTATAAACACAGGACTGATTAAGAAAAAAAACAGAAACATTTATCTGTACATTTTGAAGCAGAAATAAAAACATCAAATTTCTATTAAAAAAAAGCAAAAGTTAGAACAACATTCAATTTTAAAAATAAGTCTTTGATATCGCAGAGATACTCAGCAAAATCTAAAAAACACTACGAACTGTGAAACTAAACATGGCGGACTACTTAACCATCGCTGTCATCCACATTCTGGTTGGATTCGAGGTCACCACCTTGGGCTTCCTCAACACGTTAACCCAAGACGAAACAGTTGAAGCCTTGATGATCATCGGCTTCCTATGTTTCCTGGTTGCCGCCATTTTAACGGTGCTCATGAAAGTGGGAGATTTGGCGGGAAATATGATCGCCATGATTGTGACGTTGGTGCTGTGTCTAGTAGCGGGTAAGTCAGTGTGTGCTAAGTAAAGAGTAATGTTAATTGAAACAGGCATCAAAACTATCATATATATTTTAAAAGAACGTTTGAGTACTTCTTGTAAATGATGAACCTCTCCCATCTCTATATGTTTTGAATGCAAGTTTGCATAAAGCCGCTTTCATCCGAAACATTCCAGAAAAGCGCTAAGCGGGTGTGTTTTGTTTTTGTACCGATTTCAATAAACGCATAAAGCCCTTAGCCTGCATGTTTGAATTATGCGCTTTAAATTTTAAGTAAAATTGGTATAAGATGCATAACAAAACCGCTTTGCGAATTTCGGGCTGTTTCGGGTGAGCGCGGCTTAAGACTCAACCAAGACGAGACGAATAACAAAATCAAAAGGAGCACAATAGCTCATTTAAAAAGCAGTTATTAAAGAAAGATAATTATAATTTTTGTGAGAATATTCAAGTTCTATTATTTATCATAGTTGGGCAAGGTTGGGAGTGATTTAAATGTATCTTGGAATTAAATGAATTGCATATTGTATTTATATTTTAGTAAAAAAACCTTCAGTAATAAGCCATGTCTTATAGCAGTTAAATTTTTTTTTTAATCAGCCATCTTCTTGATCGCGGGTTCAGCCCTGTGGTACGACGACTTCGGCAAAATAGACTTGGGTAGCACCGTGGCATACGCCATGACCCTGGACATACGAAAAAATCCATCGATATAATTCATTTACTTGTTTATTGTTTAACACGTTTGTTTCTTTTTTCTTTTCTAGCCATCTTCTTGATCGCGGGTTCCGCCCTGTGGTACGACGACTTCGGCAAAATAGGCGTGGGCAGCACAGTGGAATACGCCATGACCCTGGACATACGAAAAAATCCATCAATATAATTCATTTACTTGTTTATTGTTTAACACGTTTGTTTTCTTTTCTTTTTTCATAGCCGTCTTCTTAATAGCCGGTTCCGCCCTGTGGTACGACGACTTCGGCAAAATAGGCGTTGGCAGCCAAGTGATATACACAAATGACCCTGGACATACCAATAAACATCGATATATACTTAAGGACAAAAGTTCTGCACCGTCAAAAGTAAAAATTCATATAAATTCGAGTAGTGGGTGGATTTTAATCAAATTTTCACACAAGATGGAATTATATGTCTACATTGCCCTCACTAAATCGCATGTACCTGATATAGATATTTTTGTCAAAAATAGACATAATATCACACTCTTCTGCCTTTTCCGATTTCCTGTTTCTAACCCTTTACTAACTCGTGGCTGCTTGTAGCTGGTATAGGTACCCAACACGTCGATAAGTTAGCATAAACGTCTTGGCGTGGTCGTGATCAGTCTGGTGACGTGATAATGAGGTATGCGAACCATCAATCTCCTGCACGCAGGGGTTATGATATCGCTCTCCCGGTCTTCGGTAGACCCGTTGTCGTGCGTAATTTTGGTACAATAAAATGCGAGAGTCGTCGCTAAACAATGCATCGTTTCCCGTTTCATTAGGCCATACTGCTCCGGTGTGGTTTTTGGCCCATTGGACCTTTAAGCGCTGGCTTTGGTTATCACGTACGGCATCAACGAAGGCTTGTCGTAGCCGAATCTTATTTTTCGCGCAAACGTCGTTAAACCGTTTTGGCGCTTATTCTCGGATAAAGCCGACCATGAATTCTTCTTGCTGTCTGTTTGAGTCTTTGAAACCTATTTTGAATGTGTGTGAGGTTAATTTTGCGATCCTGATAGAGTGTCGTTACTCACGGCCCACCAGAATATGGGCGATCGCCGGTCAATCTGGTTTCTTCTAAACGTGTCACAAGACGTTAAACTAATGTTCGATGGAGGTTAAAGTGCCTTACAACAGCATTGTGTGAGGCTCCATCCATAAATATGCCTTTAGTTCGCTGCCTTTCGATCTCGGAAAATTGTGGCATCTTTAAAATAAGGTCATCAGCCATTTTTCTTCTTTACTTGACCTTCCCCATTGTTATACTATACAGCGATATGAATTTCGCCGCCATAGACAAAGTGAATATGACCACAGGGCCCTGAGTAGTATATATCACATTTGATTGAGTATTGATACTTTGAATCAGAGTATTGACACATCCATTAACATTATGGTTGGTAACAAACTGTTTAATCAACTTGTCAAATTTCAGAAAAATCGAGCTGAAATAAATAGATTTATTAAACATATAAAAAATGAATAAACGGTGCATCTTTTTTGTCCTTAAGTATAGTTCATTTATTTGTTTATTGTTTAACACGTTTGTTTTCTTTTCTTTTTTCATAGCCGTCTTCTTAATAGCCGGTTCCGCCATATGGTACGACGACTTCGGCAAAATAGGCGTGGGCAGCACAGTGGAATACGCCATGACTCTTAACATACGAAAATACACCGATATTTCTCATTATTTGTTTAGTGCATAAACATTTGCTTTCCTTTTCTCTTTTCTAGCCGTCTTCTTGATCGCCGGTTCCGCCCTATGGTACGACGACTTCGGCAAAATAGGCGTTGGTAGCACAGTGGAATACGCCATGACCCTGGATATCAGCGGCGCGTGCCTGGGAGCCATTGGCGGCATCTTCCTCATTGTGCAACTGGTTTCCGGTGGCGGCGGCGGAAGTGCCTGAGTTTTAATTGGAAACTAATTAAGTTTATTTGGAAAAGATCAATGTGGCTTGAAACATTCATTTTGTAATATAAAATCTAATGATTTACCTTGTATTTGAGTAGAAGTTCATCGTTTATTTTTTCTCATTTATTGAGCTTGCCCAGAATGTTGAGATATTATTTTCAACCTACTATTCTAGCTACTTCTAGTTACCAATTAAAAAAATATTTTAACGAGACGTGCTACTGCTGCATGCGACATGTTTTATTAATTTATACATGTGGCCATTGTAACGTATATCTTTATTTATAGTGAGTTTCAATAAACTGATCGAAACAAACACAAAATGCTGCATCATAGTTTTCCTGTCTACAATGAGTTTGTTAAGAATGATTTTACTATATTTTTTAACGTGTGTTGAATAAAAACTATTTAATCTAAAGTCATATTTAAGTGATGCAGTTTATTATTCTACTCAGAAAATGTGTATGTTTCGCTCTTACGCAAAGAAGTATATTCGAGGGTGCTAGTGTTCAATCAAATAGCATTACTCATACATGTACATGTATCTCGAGCAATGCCAAAGGCATTATTAAGTCTAATGAATAATCATGAGCAACATTATGTCGTGGACATGGTCGTCACATTTAAGAGTATATACAGTAATACATATAATTAAAACGACATCGAAATATGTACATGTATGTGCAGCCAACTTACAAGAAAATTCACAGATGCTCACCTAATAGAAGATGTCTCTTTTGTATGATTGTCTAAGTTTGAACATTAATGAATTAAAAAAAATATATATAACCATTAATCATGTTATTGCAGATTTTGAGTTACTTTTTTCAAAGGTCTTAATCTCATAGAGTTTATGTTAGAATTTAATATTACTCATGCGAACCAACAAAGAAGATGTGGAAATATATTATAGAATGCAAGCCAACCCCAAACTATTCTTAATATTCATTAATAAAACATAATTTTCATTTTGGTTTGATTGGTCTTTATTAAATTTAAAACATAAAATATCACAATTTAAACTATTATGACAAGCAATTTGATACGATTCAGAATTTAACTACAATAAATAATAAAGAATAAATACACACTCATTCAATCAGGTTCATAATGCATTCGTTTTATTCCCTCGTCACGACATCGGTATCCCAAATCGAACCAGGGATTCGCAGAGTTTTTGGGCACATAGGCTTGAACAAAAACGGACGGATTCTCGTTTTTCTGCATCGCATAAATAACACGCTGATCTGTGTTGGCCAAGCCATCATTTAAGAACTTTTCAGCATAAAACATATACTCTTTGGTCCATTTCAAAATTGTAGGTCTTGCCCCTATAAAGAAACACCCACACACCCAATATAGGTTGTTTTTGAAAATTTGTTCGGTTGTTAGTTTTTCGGCCGGGGTTACTTCATTATAGGCGATTCGTGTGAGATCAATATTTGGTGGTAAATAAAGCTTAAAGGGTTCGGGATCTTTATCAGCTATTTCACGAAATAACCCAATATCAATCCAGGCAAAGTATTTTGTTCCGAATGGATTCTCCTTAGCTACTTTATGCACGTATTCATATTTAATATGCTGAATCGGTTGATACTCAGGTACCACAGTATTTGGTAAATGCTTGGGATGTGTTCCACTTTTTAATACTGTTTCAATCTTAGGTAATAGACTAAAAGCCCACGTAGTGTTCCGCTGTACTCGTTCGAGTATCGTGAGATCATGTGGTACTTGAGAGCGGTACTTCATAAATACTTTCGCGTCATTATCGTCTTCAATAAATGCCACCACGGGATTGCGTATTTTTGCGAATATCTTCATCCATTCATAATACAAACGCGGTGTGTAGAATATATCAGGATGGCCTTTGTTGAAGGCTCCTATGTTGATGTATCCGGTTACTAGAGTGACGTCATCTCGTAGGAACGAATCACTTCCGTTGAAAATCCTGCTGTTGTCGTAAACGGGATGACCAACCTACGTGTTAAAGGGAATATAATTGGTCAAAAGTTTAACCATAAAATATAAATGTGCCTCTTTAAAACATATACAAAAAAATATGTGTTTTATGAAAGCTTTTTACTATCCTAAAAATACGCCTGTACGCATTCTCGAATTTTACACACACAATGCATTTATATATATAGTTAATTCTGATGTTTATAAGATTAAAGACAGTTAACTATTACTGTAGATTTACACTTAATGGCATGCATTTTTATATATAAAGCGCCAATCTAAGTTATATGCCATTAAGCATCGGATGCAACCGTATGTCAACATTTCTTTTTACATCAAGTATCCAAAACAGATTGCCAAAAAATAAAAGTTACCTCTTTTGCTCGTTCGCGCCATTGAGCGATTCGAAACACAGTAAATGTACCGCCAAGGAGCAACGCGCATGCGAATAATGATTTTCGGTTCATGGTTTCCGGTCGTCAGTCACTGTATTATCGCTCACTGAGTGTCACGTGACTATTTTTGTGAGGTGGTGCCATCTCCTATATTAATGGAATGGAGTGAGACAATACATTTGGGTTATATATACAAGTGCTTCCCCGTGACCGAATGGATATAGTGGCTGGCTCAGAATTAAGGCTTGACCGAGTGCTTAATAGCACTAATCAGAAGGCGTGAGTTCAAGCCCACCACGGGGAGCACACATATGGTCGACCCAGCCAGTGAAATAAAAGGGTACCTGCCTCTAGAGCAGGGAAGGTTAACAGGCTCGCTGTGAGAGAGGAGTGGCGGACCCTCCATGGCATTGCACATGAGTCTGGCCCAAACGCTAAGAAAAAAGAGATGGGCTCTTCGGCGAGGATCAATGATCCCGTTTCGACTTTAACTAATATATACCAAGTAAATGGTTTCTACGTTTATAGAAAATGACCATTTGATTTTACATCGAATCCAACGTATGCCTCGCTGAGAAAGAAAGTGATATAAGCATCCTAAATATTGTTATTCTAATTATGATTATACTCGGAGCTTGTACATTTCAACCACACTTCGAATCGGGTTTGTATCAAGCGGCCCGCCTTGAGTCGGTGCACCCGACTTAAGGTATGTTTATGATTTTTCGCAGCGGTTTTTTTTTGTGTTTATGATTTCCCGCTGCGGTTTTTGTGTTTATGATTTTTCGCCGCGGTTTTAATATTCAAAATCCCTTAGTCGTGCGAAAACGCAAGCTAGTAACAATTTACATTGACTTTTATATTAAAATCTCGTCGAAGTGAATAGGTAATGTTATTTTGTAAGCAACAGCAAAAGCTAATTGGAATTCTAATTGGTATAACTATGAAACCATATGAGAGAATAGTTATGGAATGATCGCTCCACTGACTTTGGAATATAGTGCTTCCCCAAATACATACAAGTATAACATATGCATACAATTATACATGCATGTTCTTTTTTTGTAACAAATATTTAAATTTTACAATATCACAATATTCTATGCAAAATAACACGAACAAAACGATCAGGGCAGCATTGATTATCTAAGACTCGGTATATCATACATCAAAAGGGCTCCTATAAATTATTTTGAAAGAAATATTAGATCACATGTTTAAATTTTACTTTTAAATCTTCATGATTGACATGTTTGGATTATTGAAATGCAATCAAAGATTCGTTTTATCAATATAGATTATATCTGTTTGCAAGTGAATATATCAATGGGTATTCCGTTTCGGGCACCACTTTCCAAACATTGAAAAATAATCCCAAACAATAAAAAAACGCAGAGAATCGCCGCGGCAAAAAAAATCATGAACACAACGAGCGGAAACGCAAAAGATCAAATTTTGTAATAAAATTCGTTTTTAAAGCACTT
>LQRL01185356.1:16838-40817 GCA_001703475.1 Hydroides elegans
TCTTTAAGAGGAATTGGTATTAAAAACATAACAAACTCGTTTTGACCTTTCTTGGCCTGTTTCGAGTAAACGCGCCTTTAATGTAACCGCTGCTTTATACTTTATACTTTGAAGTTGTTTATTGTAAAGCATTGAACACATGGTTCATATAACATGGTTCAGAAAACATAATCTAAAAAGACTTTCCTATAGAAAATATGACGGATTCGAAAACACTGTCTTAGATAAGCGTCTATAAGCATACGTGTGGTAGCGGTTACTTTAAATAAGGTATTCGTGTCGCCACTTGTTATTTTCAGTTTTTCTTTATGTATCAAATCGAAAGGAGCGATTGTACCATCGCTACTTGCGAATTCATCTACAAAGAAAAACATTGAAAATAACAAGCGACGACAAGAATAGCTTATTTAATGTAACCGTTCCCTTACACTGTTGACAGGATTATTGTTACACACAAATACTTCACAATTTAGCAAGTTATTCTGATACGATTATTATAGCTTAACTTAACTCAGTTATTGAAAGTACAAGTAAATAACCATTAAAACATGAAACAAACAAACAAAAATTCAAAAACCACCCGAGTCAACAATTAGAGATCGTAACACATTGCGGTAAAGCTTAAAACATGGCCTGAAAACTCATCAAGTCAACTAGAGATCATAACACATATCGGCGAAATTGCCGCACAGGAACGGCCGGTCCTGGCAATAGCGGCAAATGCTTCGAACTCGCAGCATCCGGTATTGGTCCACGATGTCCGGTTCCGGTGGATTGACCGGTAAGAAGCTGTCTTGGGTGGTGGTCGAGGCATAACTGCTTCTTGGCCGAGCTGCAAAAAAATGAAGAAGTATATGTGTATATGATCAAGTGAGATCAATACAAGGAAATCAATGTTGAACGTGTCCAATATTGGGGAGGGGGGTTGACCGGAAAGAAGCTGTCTTGGGTGGTGGTCGAGGCATAACTGTTTCTTGGCCGAGCTGCAAAAATGGAAAAGTATGGTTTAAATATTGAGGACAATATAATTGAATAAATAAAATAAATGTATTAGACGTATCCAATGCTCCGGTGGATTGACCGGTTGGTTGTTGACAGGCACGAAGCTGTCTTGGGTTGTGGTCGATGCATAACTGCTTCTTGGCCGAGGTGCAGAAATGGCAAATGTTTTGGATAAACATTGAGGACAATATAATAAAATGAATAAAATAAATATTTGACATGCCCAATGTTCCGGAAGGTTGATCGGGAAGAAGCTGTCTTGAGTGGCGGTCAGGACATATCTTCTTCTTAGCCGAGCTGGCCGACATAAAATAAATAAATATTGGACGTGTCCAATGTTCCAGAAGGTTGACCGACAAGAAGCTGAGTTGAGTGGTGGTCGAGGCATAACTGCATTTTGGCCGAGATGAAAATGGAAACAGTATTGGGTAAACATTGGGCCTTATCAATACAATAAAAACTAATATTGGAGGTGTCAAACGTTCCGGAGGATTGACCGGCAAGATGCTGTGTCGGGTGGTGATCAATGCATAACTGATTCGTGGCCGAGCTACAAAAATGGAAAAAAGTATCGGATAAACATTGAGGACAATATGACGAAATGATATCTAAATATCGGACGTGTCCAATGCTTGGGTGGTGTGACCTGTAACAATCTGTCTTGAGTGGGGGTTGGAGAAAATCTGCTTCTTTGCCAAGCTGCAAAAAATGAAGAATTAAAGTCAGTATAGTAATTTTATTTATGTAACAGTACTATCAGAGGTGCAGTCACGTGTCCAGTGTGCAATTTAATGCAGTCCTTTATCCAAAATCGGATAACAATACAGTAAACGCGGTTTATAAGTTGACGACTCCACGCCCGCACGCTTAACACTCCACGCCCGCACGCTTATTACTCCACGCTTAAATTCAATTTTGCGCACGCCTGCACGCCCGCACGCCCGCACGCTTAGCAGAGATGCATACGGTTTCCCTAGCTAATTCATTCAATATTGTATTATAATGCCTTAACTCAATGATTACTGTCAATCAATGAGTTACATTATGTTTCATTAGAGCAATTTTTATTTTACTAGTAATATACCATTTATTTGTATATACCATTTTTTCGTTACCATTAGTAATAAACCATTATTTTAAGAAAAATGTCCCAAAGAATCAAATTATTACAAAAGATCCCCCTTTCATATATTTTTTTTTTCATTTAATAAGTTTATTTTTAACTTTAGATTGAATGTCACTCAATTTTGACTTTCTTTCACCATTTTCTTTATTTAAAGCTTTCTGTGTTTCGAAATAAAATTTATTGCCAACTAAAAAAGAATTCGGATCAAGTTTACCCCAATCACCCGCGTTTTTTTTTTGTTATCTTTTTGTATGAATATATGAATTACTAAACTATACTTATAAATTAGCTTTTATTTCTAATCACAAAATATTAAGGATATTTGTTTTGAATTAAGGCAATAATTTTACAACTAAAATGATTGCATATAGAATGGTATTATAGAGATCAGTCCGTAAATATTACAGAAATAAACTTAATAAATTATATGATATAAGACTTTGTTGAATAAAAAAAAACATTCAAATTTTCATATCTCTCCAAATCTCCAAATTAGTTAAATCGCTTTATACATAGTTGTATACGAAACCACTATATGTATGAAAATGAAATAAATTAAAGAATTTAGACCGCAAAATGAAACATGACTTCAAATAAAACATGTATACATGTAAAGCCATAGAAGGAAAAATCCACGCCCGCACGCCCGCACGCCCGCACGCTTGCACGCCCGCACGCCCGCACGCTCAAAACACTCCACGCTTAAATCTAAATTTGTCCACGCTAAAATCCTAGCGTGCGCACGCCCGCACGCCCACACGATGTCAACTTATAAACCGCGTTTACTGTAGCTGTAAACTTAGCAAAAGCTAGGACGAGTGATGCAATCTTGGAAAATTCGCCAATGTTTATATTATTATGATTGAGCCAGCTTTTTATCTCTTTTGGGTAACAATCCATTTTAAAGCAACCATAATGGACCATGAATAAAAAAGACAATAAACGGAGGGAGGTTGGGTGTTCATTCTATAAAATGTCAAACAAAAAAATGGCATAATATTTCAAAACGGAAAACTGGAGATGTAATTTTATGTCGATATGGGTGGATGTAAAATATAATACAAAAGGTGGTCTTGTAAAACATTTTTCGACTAAAATGTTTCTATGGAAATCTCCGTTCCAGCAAATCGGGTCATGACCCGGAAACAAATAGTTATGACAATGTTTCTGTAGGCATTAGAAGAATGGTTGAGCACTTTTGACGATATGGAAATAAACTGTAACGCGATTAATGCTAGTTTGATATCTGTATAAGTTAAAATAAGTTATAATTGTAAATTAGGTGCAGTTCATACCCGAGAAAACCTCTGCCATTTCGCGTCACAAAACAAAAACAACGCAATTAAAATATACGTTGTTTTACCACGCGTTTAAGTATATTCAAATTCTGAGTTTATGGTTATACATCTTCTGTTTTTTTACAAAAAAACGTAATTTTTGACTCTCAGTACTTTGATTATTGTTTACTAACTGTCGGTGTATTTTTAATATCATACATCGGCTTATCAAGATTTTTTTTCTAAATTATGAAAACATTGAATAGATGTGTTTACTGCCAAAGCTTCTGGTTGCATAACATAAATCATATATGTTGATTTAATCAAGTATGATGCAGATTTGCTCAAGAACAATGCTATCGACATTCGAATTGCAATTAACAAGTACTCAGGTTTAATCATCTATATACGCACATTCGGTATAGTAAATCTCGTATTGTCCATGTACCCTGCTATAAGCAAAACTTTATGAAAGTATGGAGCTGGTGGGACTTTGTCGGTTAATGCAAAGTATAAAACAGTTTTGACAAGTGCATATTTTATTTAATGTTTTTTTTCTCATCAATTGGGAGGTTACTGTCCTTTACACCGTGCCCGATATAGCAAAACTATCAGTATGCTCGTAAGGGTTTAACATCCTGTTCCATTAACAGCCTAATGCATTTACATTGTCCTTAGTGAATTGTATTTATTAACAGGGCATATTATTAAATGCATTTGTCAAGTGATATCAGCGATGAGTGTGGCAGTAACAATGAATTTCAACAATGTCAACGAAACACAACTATGTTTATATGCATAACTGCGTGGAAGACGTCATGATTTTTCAGGACATTTGTGTTTATGGTGACGTCCCTATAAACCCGTACGGTCGTCCGCGTCAACAGTGACGATGGCGATGTATCATATATTTATGTTATTTATGTGGTCAATACTTTTTCATGCATTGAATAATTTTGATCATTTATCTATTTTTAAATGTAATTTTAAAGCATTTTCTCAATTTTTATTACGCCATAGTCCTCTAAGTTATCCAACATGACATAAAACGTTCCTTTCTCAAACGTTTTTTTTTTTTGTAATAAATTATATAAATAAAATGTCTTAAAATATAATTGTTATCGCTCTTTATAACTTATATATATATATTAAGCATAAAGGTACTGAAAACAACTACCGTCCCCATTTACCCGGGTCGTCTGGAAAATCGGGACGTCCTCATTCTTTTGACTTGGCTTACTTAATACAGCGTTTACGGACATATCCGCTATTTATATACCTCATGTACATGTACCTTTCAAATTATTCAATATATAAGATAATACAAATATACATAAAGCTCTGTACAGAATGAAATTTTCGCCGTTAAAAATATTCGCGCTAAAATATTAAAAACTTGAAAATATTATATGTAAATGATTGTTTTATATTGTTTGTGTATGTCTATAGGAACCAATGTTATGTTGTTAATCATGTGTGAAAGTTTGGTTGCATTACAAGTAATGGTTGCATAGATATTGCATATATTGTGAAAATCGCCGCGATTTTTACTTAAAGTTCAATATCAAAGCAACCATTAGAAATAATGCAACCAAACTCTTACACATGATAAACAACACATTAATGTTTCATATAGTAATAAACAGTTGAAAACAATCGTTTACATACGGTATTTTGAAATTGTAAATATTTAGGCGCGAAAATTTAACGGCGAAAAGTTCATTCTGTACCGAGCTTATCTGTATAACTAAAAGAAAAGTTTGTTAAGCTAGACATTGGGATTATTTTTCCAAACTATTTTCTAAAATATGTGATCATATTTTCTTGATGAATATATTTTAGAAAAAAAACATTATGTAGTATAGCTTTCAGTGTGGTTCAGAAGTTGGAATGAGGGCATAATTTTTCTATAATAATGGTACGTAATAATGTCAACCTCACTGCTCTAAAATGCATGCCAAAAATGGGGTATGAAAATAAACGGCGCAAAATGTAAAATTATCTTCACGAGCGACCAGCGAACAGTCATCGACGGGGAAGAAGTAGAGCACGTAGAAGAATTCGTATTCCTGGGAAGCGTAGTACTAAAGATGTAATAAGGCGTAAAGGACTCGCGTCGACGGCATTTGGCCGACTGAGAGAGGCCATCTGGAAAAATAAGTCAATTTGCAATGCCCTAAAGATACGCCTATACAATGCCCTAATAGTGCCCATAGCCACATACGCATCCGAAACATGGACCCTCAGATCGAGCGAAACGCGCAGACTCGAGGTGTTCGAAATGCGCTGCTTAAGAGCCATACTAGGGGTGACGCGCAGAGAAAGACTGAGAAACGAGCACATCCGCAAAGCCCTTCAGATGAAAAACACAATCACTGAAGTGGTAAAGCAAAAACGGCTGAAATGGTTTGGCCACGTAACAAGACGCCCCCCTGAAAGCTGTGTCGCCAAAGCCTACCGAGAAGATTTCACAAATCCAAGACCGCGAGGCAGGCCACCCAAGAAATGTATCACTCAGGTGCGAGAAGACAGGGCTCCCTAATGCTACCGCAGAGCGCAGAGCATCGGACCGTGGTGATTGGCGTACAGTCAGCCGTCTGGAGAGAGCGAGGGGACGAAGAGTTCGGAGCATCTAAGTCAGGTTAAGTCAATGGTACGTATTTTTATACAGCTTAACCTATTTAGCTCTAAGCGGTTCACAATCACGACGAACAGCCGGATGGGAAAATACTGTAAATGAGGCGTTAAATACCTAACTTCAACCGAATGCATAGCGAAACGCAAATAATGAACAGAATGGATCAACTATATTTTAATCAAATGTGTCTTTAAGTTTTTGGCGCATAAATGGTGATTGATTTTGTGTTTACAGCGTCTTTATATTGTAAACAAGTGTGTGGATACTGTCGCAATTTAATATTATTTTGTAATTTTAACTTACCTGTAACTATGATTTCCCGACTTAACAGTTCCAATAAGAAAGTGCAGGCACACAGGATAACGATATATTTTGCCATAATGTTTAATAGTTTCGTTTTAAAATGTAATCTGATGATAATAATATGTTGCAAAATGCAAAGATGATTTATTTAGTCTAACTGTCAGTGGAAGCACATCCATGCTACCTTTATATTACTTTTATATTTGCGTAGGTCGTTTCTCCAACAGGGAAGATAGAGGACAAATTATAGAAGTGAGTATTTTATAACAGCATGATAAATCATTCATAACACATCCAGAATAATTGAGATAGTTGCACTAGATGGATGGGTAATTTGATTACCCTAGCGGTTGCATTGTTGTTGCGTGAATATCTTCCATACAGTCTCAGAGGAAAGATGATTATCTGCTGGGTAAGATTATGTTAATAACCTGAAATGGAACACTATTGCGTATTACAAGATTGTATATGAATGATTTTACTACACCTTGCCATATTATTCATTCATAGTTCTGACGCCAGCAATAATTGTCTAAGTAGTGAAACCTCCTTGCAATTGTCATGAATAATTAGAGGTTTTTTTTCTAAGTACGCAATACGTTGTGGCTTATCAGTAATAAAACATGAAGAAAATGATTTACAAAGGAAAATAATTCTGATGTTATGTAAAATGACGATTTGTCGTATTTTTCCAGCATGAGATTAAATTTTGCAGATGAGTTTCTTGGAAATCCCGCACCCATTTTCTGAAAATGGTTTTACTAGACCATACCAGTTAGTTTTTTTTAAATAGGTTAATAAATAAATTATATATAATATAGACATACTTACAATCCGGATAGATTGTTAATAGATGCTCTAGAATATATAAAACAATGGTTTTGGAAAAGTATATATTTAAAATAGTACAGTACAGTATAGTACATACAATTCATACATACAGTACATACAGTATTGATGAAAATATGGTGGGGTTTTGTTTTAACCGACTCGGTTTATAGTCCATTATTAAAAATACTGGATCATGAATCACGGCAGTTTAAATCGCCCGTTTTGGTACATTTAAGTTTTGTTTGCTCAACCCCCTTTTTCTTGCATTTATGCAGATAGGGATTAGGCTCATCGTCCGCATCATTTTAATATTTTTAAATTAAACTTGATAATGTTTTGTTTACAACAGTAGCAAGTTTACTGGTAGGTCAAACGATTTTGCAGTTTGATTGAAACTATAAAATTGCTTACATTAATTCAGTATAACTACTAAAGCATCAGATAGGCTCCGACCTTATTTACATCCCTCTTCTCAATGAGTTTACAACACACAGTAAACATTTTTTTCGCTCATAATTGTTATTTAAAGGCTATTTTTATTTTATAAAATATGTAGAAATAATGTAGTATAAATACAAAATAACTAAATTAGTCCGCCGCATGATTCTCGTCCTGAAATATTTCTGTCATTAGAAAATAATGTTTAAATTGATTCCATATGTATAAGATAAAGTACAGGGTCAGCCCATATATAAAAATATTTTAAGTTCCGAGGCGCAGTCGAGGCACATGTACAATGTTTTAATTAATGGAGTTTGCCGAGTACTTTAGACGACTAAGTTTATAATCCATTATCAAACATGAAATAATCTAGATATATGTTGTATAATGTTTATTTTTCTAACAACGGTAAATATTTGATCAAACCACTTTGCAAAATATTGGAATATATTTCTACTTTCTTAATGGACGGACAATTGGTTACATATCTCAGGGTTAAAAATACCAGCTTATATACACGTCTTAAAGAATATGCGATGTAAACAATAATGTTCTTAACCATTATAGCACATTGATATTGAGAGCTCATTCAATACTCATGTATCGTTATGATATCACTGAGTAAGCGTCATTATCATGCAGATGATAGTCAACTGAAGAATGTGTGATATCGGCAAACGCTAATTTCAAAATGGATGTGCAACAAACTCAAATAGAACCATTCTTAAACTGATTTTTTTAATAATCGGCAAGGATAGACATACAGAAAGTGTCGAAGAAAATTACATCAATGTCGGAACAGAACGAGCTATCAGCAACACATTTGAGCATAAATATTCATCAAACAATGTCTTTAAAGCAACAGATTGCCAAGGTGGTTAAATTATACCGGTTCTACATTCACAAACTCTGGCAAATAAGAAAATACCTCACCCCGGACTCAGAAAAACCAAAAGGTCACGCAAAGATAATCTTGCAAATAAACTACTACAATGCCATTTATATAGCATTTTACTGCAGGCGTGCAAGTAAAATGTTTTGTGGTCACGTGATAAGACTACACCTTCATTCTTTTTTTGGGTCCAATCAGGATCTAGCCCACTCGTTCGCCGCTGTCTTTTTATGCAACGTATTGTGCTGATCGAATCATTCTCTTCTCTAACAGATATCTACAAATTTCATCTGTTGTTTATTAAAAAAGTGTTGTGTCTTTTGATTATTTACCATCATTTTTATTTATTGAATATTTTAAACAAATTAATAAAGGATTAGAAATAAAAATTGTATATTCGTACCGAAGGATTAAGTGGTTATCTTTGAATAACATACAAGTAAGTTTTTTTTCTGTTTGATGATTCCTTGCACAACAATTTTAGTAATCATAGCGCATTGTTATTTAATTTAGTTCGCTCATCTATTTTCTATTAAGCTTTTTTTGTAATTATTTAATGCGAACTATAGTATATATATATATATTATATGCGCTAAATTATTTTTCATAATTATTATTATATAATGTTCTAATGTGTTTTGTGCTTTGTGTTGGGAATAATAACTCAAGTGACATTCTCAATTATTTTGTGTAGATATCATTGATATATGTGGTAACATTTTGAGAATTTGATTGGCTTTGATAGTTCATTTTATTTCCCAGCCATTCATTTCTTAATACACACATCAATTCTCGACTGGGTTAAAATTTGTTATATTTTCATTGCTGTTTTTATAAATCCCTGCGTTTTAATAAATGCATCGATTGATTTTATATTCAATTAAACAGCACTATAATATTCTATTTGTGGTTGTAGAATGTAGTGTAGTAAGTAGAACTGTGCATTTAGAATTATCATAACCCTTGTCAGTATGCTTTTACATATCTCCAATATTATTATAATGGTGTATTATTAACGTGTTTATTTTATATAGCATATTTTTTTCAGTTAAATTAAGTATACAATAATTTGTTGCATTTCAAATTAACGTATTTATATTGCCATTACAAATATTTTGTGCAATTGGTATTATATCATGTATATGCTAATACGTATATTTATGTATAATGCGGCACATAATAATTCAATAATTATTGCAACATTTTTTAAACACGTTACGTAAATATTTTTTTCCACGTATCGGCCAAAATATATATTTTTGGTTTATGGGAATATACTGCTGTACGTAATAATTCGTTTTAAAATGCCTGGAAAGCGAAAAACATCAACACAGCGGGATTCTGCTAAGGCGCCTTAAAAGAGCCGTGGGGCGGTTACTACTGATGCAGATAAGCAAGACATCGTCACACAGTTGGTTAGCGAGCTGCAACCCTTCATTGAGGATAAAATCAAGTCCTCCCTTGCCAACATCCGGTCAAACCAAACCAATAACTGCACCCCGGCTAATGATGACGACGATTTGGAAGTCATATTCAACACCGAAAAACCAAACGATCGTTCACAAGGTTCAAGAAGCAAAGCAAAACGCCCCGTGTTTAAATCCGACACCGATGCCAATTCCATAGCACTTGCGTCCCTCTTTCCTATTGCGACCCTTTTAGTAACAAGTGGCCTTTCAAAGTCGACGAGAGAATCATATAAACGATCCTGGCTACCTTTCAAGCTATTTTGCAACTCGTATAATCGTATCTCATGTCCCACCGCGCCAGGTACATTGTTGTTATATATTTCATATTGTGTAAATCTAGGACACGTGTATAGTAGCAACGTTTCACGCATATCAGCAATATCGCATGTACATAAGTTTAGAAATTTGTATGATAATTCAACAAATTTCATGGTGCGTAAACTATTAAATGGCGCTCGAAATCTCATTAAAAGTGGTATTTCAAAAAGTGCTATTTCGCTTCCATTGTTGGAAAAAATATGTGCCGCATTAACACAGTTGTCTCTTGATCATTACAATATTTTATTGTTTAAATCCATGTTTTTGTTAGCTTTTTATACGTTTCTACGTGTCGGAGAATTTACAGAATAGCAAGGCTGTTCTAAAAATACTATTAAATTTGGCCAGGTTAAATTCAAAACTAAAGGAACAAATGTAATCGGTTTGTTTGTCTTGTTTAAAACCTTCAAGCATAGCAAGGGAAAAGCTTTTCATTATATAGTCGTGCCGTTAACAACCAATTTTGTCATGTGTTAACGCTTAAACAATTTATCAATGTAATGCCCGTTTGAAATGGTCCATTATCTTTATTTCAAGATGCTAAACCCGTTTCAGCTTCTTATGTTAATACCATTCTTACGTCTTGTATTATGTTAGCCCAGGGATCTAATGATAATTTTTCGGTACAATTATTGCTTATAGGTGCCGCGTCACATTTTTTATCAAAGGGTTATACAAAGGATCAAATAATGAAAATGGGACGTTGGCATTCCGAAGCTGTTATATTTTAATATTTTAAAGTTCAATCTTTTAACGTTTAAACTACTCCTACTTTCCGTGGGGTTCCTTCGGTTTGGCGTTGTTTTGTTCCCCACGGATATGCATTTTAATCCCATTCCATGGCTTCATTTTCATTCGTCTTCATTTCGAAAGGTGAACACAAATAAATATGCCAGATTCACATATTGAACCGCTAGAAAGGTTCTAAGAGAAGCAGCTCGACTTGTAACTCAAAATGCAAGACATGAGAGAATAACATCATGCGGTTTTCGCATTGGTTTACTTTCAAATATCGAATTAAATCTTAAGTACTTTTGCTAGTCTGCAAGGCCCTCAAAAGATTAGCCCCATCATATATTCATAACATGTTAAAACTATATGTGCCGTCTAGAAAACTAGAGTCCTTTTTCAATAAATGAGCACTTTTTAAGAACGTTTGACTTTGACTTTGAACAGACAAATCATTTTTATATCCATCTATATGTTTTTTGTCTCTGGTTAACATTATTATTAATTGATAAACACAACACCATTAATTTATTTAAAATTGGAATGTTCGGTAAAGTTAAAGCATTGAGGTTGAGAAAAAATTTTTTTTTCAATAAATGGAAACTTGTCGTAATGTATTTGAAAATGCCTATAGAGCCAAATTTTGATGGTTCATGTATTTTGATATAGCGGAAGGGACGAATTAGTTTTATTTAGATCTTTTATTTAGCTCTTTAACTCTAAAGAGTCTATAGAGTCAATAATGTATAACTTAAAACCCAGCATTTGCACATGGTCATTTGTCTAGTCTAGAAATGACAAGAACTAGTCTAGTGGTAAAAGGTTTATGAGTCAATATTGATCTATCTAAAGTACTGTTTCAAAACCATGTCCCTGAATGTTTTCACAATAGTTAAATAGTAGAATGTCCATTATATGAGTCAAATTGGAATTGTCCTTTAATTGAGAAACGCCTCTACGGTCGTAGGACCACAAAATCCTAGATGAACCGAGATACAAGTTAAATGAACTGGTTTCCGCAGTTTTTAAGCTGCTGCACCTAGATATTGGAACACACTGCCTCGATCTATTAGAAACAGTAGATCTATGATAGTTTTTAAAAGAAATCTAAATACCCATTTTTTAATCTTGCCTACGCTAGTATTCAAAATGCTTAGGTCATTATTCAAAAGTATCGTGATATTTTATCACACTCGTATGTTTATTTTATTCGTAGAAATGAATTGTTTAATCATAACGGTTTTTTTGTTTTTTTTTAGTAAATAATACATTATTACAATGTATCTCTATATGTGCTTAAATATTATAAATGTAAACCTTGCAACATATAACGCTATTGAAGGCGCCTTTATGGTATCCTTTAAAAGTGCATTATAAAAAAAGATTTTATAATAACACTCACAATAAAAAATAATTGCTGAAATTAAAAACCTGGGACAAACTATAGGAGTGTGCATCAAATGTAAGATAATGAACGAGGTATGCTGATTATTGATAAAATAACACGTGATCGAGTTTATTACTGTTATAGAAAACCACGAGGAACTTGTGCCGAGGGGCTTTCTGCAACAGATTTTCAAAAAATAATAAAGTTAAAGGTGATAACTTTTGATAATCCGATCACAAGAAACGCAGCATGACAAACACGTTTAGTTCACATTTCAATCAGAACCTTAAAAGAAGGATTAGAGTCGTTAAGATTAGAGTTGTTAGGGTAAAGTAATTTAACTATCTACTTTTTGAGATGAAAGCCGTTTTGAGTAAATAATAAAGATTTGAATAGATGGTCATATCAATAAACTTTAAAATATAAAATGAAAGAAAAAATTTATTTCTGTTGAAAAGACGTAATCATCTATACATTTTCATTGTATTGAAGTATAAAGGAAAGGCACCCAAAGACAGATTTTTCTAAAAGATGTTAAATCACCTTAAAACTAAGACAAAAGCAACAAAATACTCCTTTTTGAACATGTATATGTTTTTTTTAAAGTTGTAAAATCACCTTCAAGCAAGACAAAAAAAAACAAATAACCTTAAACGACGTCAAGTCGCATATTGCCGATCCCATCATCAGGATATCTCCTTTTGAACAAAAATAGCTGAGCTGTTCCTCCTTTCCCTCCTTTTTCCAGTCTGCTTGGAGAAGAAAAGAAACACCTTTTGCAAAAATTAAATTGTTGAATATAACCAAATCATCTATCATGAAAAACCAAACAACAGATCAAATGACAATTGCGATCAATGACATTCTATTTGCGATTAATTATTCTCATAAATCATTACAAATAAATCATTTCAAAAAGGTGTTCCTCAAAATGCAAAATGCAATATCACAAATATACCTGGCATACGTTGCTATTAATTGCTTTCGTTGCGAAAATGGATGAATAATGATAATGCATAAGGGTTGTCTATTTCGTAAGTGCATAAAATGGCTATCATTTTAGAATTATTTTGTTGTTTTTATATTGCATAAATTGCAAACTTTTGCGTCACGAATACATTGCTCCATCATATTTAGCAACGTTGACAACTGACAAAAAGGCCATGTACAACAAAAATCAAAGTGTGATATTATATGTACAATTCTAACGTGTTAAAATGATAACACCACCACCCCCTCCTCTCAAGAGCGTTTTTGTTAACATGTTATATCTATTCTTAAAATATAGAAATATACTTGACATGCGTTATCGATTCTTTGCGTTAGAAAAAAATATAATTGGAATATTGTTTAGATTTGACGACGTTTAGTGAAACAAAAATTATAACATGAACCTAAAACTATGTTTGACGTCACATTAAAACAACGATTCTTAATTGATATTGGTTCGTTTTTTCAGGTTCTGATCGCGGAAAGGATTCTTTCAGTTAATTGTGATTTGTTATTTGTTATCTATATAATTTTATTGTTATAAAGAACAGACGAGAACAGGAATTGCTTTCGTTTCTTGTAACTCCCCGTGTTTCCAGACCCTACATTATCATTTTGCAAAGACCTTTTACTAAATTTTCGGTGATTGACAGGTGATAAATTGCTAAATTTTACCGCTGAATAGAGGTTAGGTGGTTACCATGCATGATAATTACCTAACCAATTTAGCCAGCGGTAAACTTAGATAATTTTAATCTTTTGTACATATAGAGCCAAGTAGGACGACTGGTCCTTGCGAGGTGATTACTGGAAATAAAAACCCTGGAACAATAGAAATGTGCATTAAATAAAATCATGCGCCATTGTTGACTCTTTTTTTGTCAACTAGAACTACCTTTATAAATGAAAGGTCAACTTTAAATATTGGCAGAATTTTGTACCACGACCCTATGCGAAATTTTGTATTATGATCCTAACAGTGCTACAGTTTATTTATTTAATCTTTAATCGGCTTTGGTAGTCAGGGAGGGTGCTTCACATATATGTTTAGTTAAATAAATTTTATGAGTCTCTATACTTATTTGAAATGCACAGTATGACACATTTTTAAAACGATGTAAAATCACTTTAAGATGAATTAACTATTACGAACTATAAAAAATATGGGCTTTTTAATATTCAAACGTTGCAAAAAGGTATTCATGAAGGTGAACATAAAAGGAACACTTTTAAAGAATTTTGAAATGCTGAATATAATTGAATGACCTATAAGATGTTTCGTTAAGATATTACAAATATCAGTTTATGAGAAGAATGCAAACAAGTTCAATCAATTTCTAAATAAAATATATCACTACACATGGCTGAAATTCAAGAGTGTCCAGGGTCTAACAATGACGCCGCTTTAGTGCTAAGATTAAGCTCTTTCAGTACTTACTTGCAAAAGTGTAACTTTTATATGATATATTTATGAGCATGAAAGTTATTGAACAACACGATAAAATGCCTATATAAGTCACATGTCTTCAATTTGCTTTTAGTTCTGGATAGATAAAAGACAAATACAAATTATGATTACAATAAATCAGAACTACAATATCATAACATGTTTTGTATATACAGGATATAATTCGAACCTATGACCTTATGAGTGCGAGCCCCATGCACGACCAACTGAACTCAGTGTCCTTTGCGCTTAGAATGGCCATGAAAAACATGTATAATTAACAAGGGTATATTGTATATAGATCGTAAATTATAAGGAATTTGAAGAATTTGAGAATTTATACGGTTATATATTTTTTTGGAAATATATGCGGAACATCATCTTGGACTATTCGGCCAATATCCTATCGACTGGGCGATCTGGCTACATGTGACACCCCGTGATCCCAACAATCAATAAGTATCGCAAACATAAAGCAAAAATGAATAACATATATCAAGGGATGACGCGATGTGATTCTTTAAATGAAGAATATATGGCAAAAGCAAAATAATAACTATAATATAATAAGAATTATAAAATTAAAACCCAAAAATGACACAAAATTATAAGAATAAGGGTAATGATAAATTTAAGTGTATGTTGAGGTCTAAAATTAAGATATGAGGTTGTTTGTATTAAAAACCAAATTAGACGAAAAGGGCGAAGTTATCAATGTGTATACAAGATAAGATCGTCATGAGAATCACTTATAGTGGAGTGCAGTTCGGCGTTTCAACAGTGTTTCAAGCGTTGTTTCAAGCTGGTATTAGCCAAGCAAAAAATTGGAGTGCAGGCTTGCTCTTATGGAACTTTTACATTGTAAAGTTTGGTGTTAGCCATAAAATAGCTTTGGTGTGCAGATCATGGTTTTGAGCCGGTGTTCTCCAAGCAGCACTCAAGCGTTGCTTAACACCGCTAAACATTTTAAAAATAAAGTTTTGAATATTCAAATGTATAGACTCTAGTATCGTGTTTTCGCTGTATAAAATTAATATGGAAACATAGCCTATCATGCACCATGAATTGTTTTGGTTTGTGTATTGATATAATTTGAAATGGTCAGTCTAAAACAATGTGTGAATTCCTCTGAACTGCGTGCATGTATAAATACATGTATGTCCTTCATAAACGAATCTTTTACCAATGATTTAGTAAATCAAACATAGACTAAAAATGACTTCAAAAAGTGCATATAGACTACGGAACTTGAGAATGAACCCTTTATTATCTCTGGTGGAAGAGCGAATTAACATCATTGAGAAAAAAACTGGGGGGTGGGCATTGGAAATGAGAATGTTGGCGGAATACTGTCACAAATTTAATAGCAGTACCAACATAAGCATGAGGAGCAAAATAAATGCATTGTAATGAGTAATTGCAACATAGTTGGGACTGTATAACATAGGCATTAGAGATGCAAAGCCCCCAGCATATGCAAAATATTATTTATCACGAATCTTTGTCGCTCAAAAGAAGGAGGGCAAATAGATATCTTTCTCACAACGTTTTTCTTAGAACGTCTTCGTCTAAACGTCTTTCTCACAGCGTCTTTCTCACAACGTCTTTCTCACAATGTCTTTCTCATAACACCATTCACACAACGTCTTTTCACAACGTTGCTTTTACATTGTCTTCCGCACAACGAAGTCCTCACAACGTCACAATATACGCGTAATCTTTCTGTGCTTTACAAATATCCCAAAATATGTCAAATTCGTCTAAGTTCAGACCCCCGTAATTTCAACAATTTTTGATCGATCAAACTGCACATTTGCAATATATATCTTCTGTCTCTGTGAAAAGTTTCAGAACCCTAGAACAAAGGTTTAATACCAAAATGCCGCGGACAAACTACTGCACCTCAAATGTTAACAGACGGACGGACGGACGGACAGACAAACGGACGGAATGGGGGATAGCAATAGCCCTCAGCCAATAAGTTGGCTGGGGGCTAAAACGTGTTTTTATAATCATCCGCAATATTTATATCATTTAGCAGTATCAAAACGGCTTCTTTTGAAAGTCGGAATCGGTTAATGAAAGTTCTATCATTATCAACTCTATCTATATGGTCCTGCATATCCATATCGTCCATGCTGCTCCTATTTCATCGTAAATTAAACGGTTTTACGATTTAACAAAGGTATAACTAAAGTAGATTCTACATTCGTTTTTATACACCAGCGCAAGCATGCTTCGCCAAACAAAATGCCAAATAATAAATGTCACTTTTCACGAATCAAATAACCGCTAGGTTACTCAGTACTTTAGGTACTTACAATTTATTTGGTAAATCGAAAAAATACAACATTCAAAGTTATATGACAAAATATAAGAGTTTGACAAATTTGATAATACGTGCTTGAGCGGAGCTCAACACCCTTAGCCAAGCTGGTGATCTGCACTCCAAACGAATAATTGAGCAACGCTCAAGCGTCGCTTGGAGCTGAAACCGTGATCTGCACTCCACTATATAGTTATCTATTTTTTTTTCATATGTTACCATTATCCTTAATATTACCTATAATGTTATTACTACTACTATTCGTTTTCATTATTCATAATAATAACTAATTTATTATTTTTATCATTATTATTATTCATAATATTCCTTATCATATTAAATTGATATACAAGACGTCTATCCACATATAACGGGGCATTTTGGCGAATTCAACTTCTTGAAGTTCCATAAAGCTCCAACCCTATTACTAGTAACCAACAAGTAACCAACGCCTCAGTATAATACTCTTCAACCCATCGTAATAGCGATCAATTTTCAAATTTTGTGGTCTTTGCCATATTGTGAACCGTTTTGAGCGTTTTAAGCAACCCCTATCTTCCCACGTATTTATAAACGGAAATTCCAAACAAGACTTGCCCTTAAAAACAATGGGCGTTAGGTGCACATTGTGTTTCAAATAATGAAGGCATTGAAGACAAAATGATTGTTTTCTTAGGTTGAAGGCGAAAGCGCTAGAAATGGCTTTCTGTGTGACCAGAACCTTTAAAAGGGTATTTTGAAAGTAGAAATGAAGGGCTCCGTGCTACAATGTGTTAAGTCTACTTAACATGTTTCGCTAAAATGTATTGCAAAGTGTCGCATGATTAAAGATCTAGGCTATATACTTATAAAGTGCTACGAAATCAATGCGATCATGATAATATTATTCATTGGCCACTTGCAAATCCTTATATAAATGACCATTTTAAAAGCATTCACTGCCTCTTTTATCAAAACTACTATTTCAGACTTAACACATTGCTGGACGGAGCCCTTCAAATGTCATTTTCATCCGGCTTTTTATCGATTACATTTTATAATGAATCGTAAACAATGACTTATTAGAAATATAATTATAACTGAATAATTAGAGACAAACCATCATATATCCAAACAACAGCGCTCTCTGTTATTTAATTTAAAATGCACATATTTCTATATGATAGGACAATAACTCGATTGCAAATGCATAATTTTATCTTTAAAGAACATTAATTAAACCTTACATAAACATTCAAAATAGAGGTTTTGTTTTTAACATACTCACCCCAATAGGCAGATTTATTATTAACACGCACGTCTTGAATTAAAAAAAAATGCTTGCATCATTTGTTCAGTTGCAAGCTAGTTTGGGTGGCTCTATGGGTACCTGGTGTACCAATCCATATACTTTACTTACATGTCTTACATACAAATAGAGTTTTTATACCTTTTTCCAAAAACTGCTTTGTCGCGCCAGAAAAAAAACCTAGTCGACAAGATTAAATAAATTTCAATTGACTTCTGAGCATCATAGACTTCTTAGCCTATACTCGGAGCTTGGAAAAGTGCATAATGAATCCAAAATAGTTTATTTATTTTAATAAAAAACATACCTTTTTATTCTAGATTTATGTAAGTCCATTGGAAATGCATGTTTTAGATAATTTTATATTTATTAACCAAACCTTACATAAACATTCAAATTATTTGCTTTAATCTCAACACACTCACCCCTTTATACGCAACCACACATTACTTTTCGAGTAATTGTGGTAACCAGTCTAACAGCTTAAATGTATTGTCACTTGTCCAATATCCTTAAATCACTTGATGTTCCTTCATTAGATATATCCTATTTTTTGCCAACTTCCTCAATAGAATCTAATCTAGAATGTAAATTAACATTGATAATTTGATTTTGGAAGACTTCGAATTTTAAATCATAGAGTCAAAAACGCTGTGTACCTGCCAATTTCAACCAATTTAAATACTTCCAATTTCCATAGCGTTATAATGGTAATCTCGTCGTCGTTTATTCAGGCATACCCATATTTTTTCTGTGAAATATACATTCTGCTAGAAAAATCATCCTTGCCGGCATTTTCCCATAAAGGTACGGACTCGCGCTTGTGGATTTTTTTCTGCGGCACAGCGATGTTCAAAGAAAATATAGTGTACCCTGAGATCGCAATATCGCAGGGTTTACAATATAATCTTTGAATATCGCTGTGCCGCAGAAACATTCCACAAGCGCGAGTCTTCACCTTAATAGAACAAATATAGAGTTTCTCCTTTTTTAAATCGAAAAATATATAAGCATAGAATTAATTCAGATATTTCATCTGTTTTGAGCAAATTGGGGTTAACATAAGAATATACTAGTTTTTGTGATTTTTAAAGGAGTATGACATATTGTAGAGTTACTTATCTGGCAACGATTGTCGGGCTTTGTTTAGGAGGAATAATATTTCATAGCTACCCACGAATATGTTTCGCTTCAAATTGAGTCATATTGTACCAACTTCTTAAACTCGTTCGATGGGTACGCCTGTTTATTCAACTTTAACTTGCTGCAATAATGTACAATTACGAATATAAGAATACATAACTACGAATATAGACATTCATAAAAACCATTTCAACAATAAATCCAATATACTATGGTAGCATATAGTGCAAGATTTTTTAAAAAAATAATTCTATTATAATAACTATACCACCTTACAATGAATTTTGTATTACATATATGCATGCCATTAATTTTTTTTTTTTTTTTTATTTTATTTTTGTAAATGAGATAGTGATTTAATATTATTCTTAAACGCGACACTTAGTCTTAATTGGTTGTTAAGGTTGCTGTGCCTAAAACTAAGCGCCAGATGCTAAATATGTTTGAATCAGGATGATAACAATAAACCATTAGCATCTATTATAATATGGGAATACATTATGAGGGTGCGGGATTTGTAGATTTTTATTGCACGATGGGGTTGAATTGGATGCATCGAAGCCGGAGGCTGAGGGCATCCAATTCGACCCCATCGTGCAATAAACATCTACCAATCCTGGATCTGAATATTGTGTTACCTTTATTACATGGAGACCCGTTATTAGGATATGCTTTCTTATGTCGAGTCATTGTTGAGCGATAATATGATACTTTCATTAATTTGGAAACCATGATGATATAAAGTAACTTTAATGTACATTAATCATCGAGGATAAATTGATCATCCGTTCGACATCAATGATTCAACTATAATCTATGAAAATATGGGTTTATTACGCATTTTTTATTTACTTTCGAACATGTGTTTACATGCAGCTCGGTAAAATCATACATGGAAGATGAGCTAGGGTGCAGTACCATTAAATATATAAGCATAGGATTAATTCTTATATTTCACCTGTTTTGAGCAAATTGGGGTTGACATAGGAATATACTTGTTTTTGTGAATTTTTAAAGGAACATGACATATTGTAGAGTTTCTTATCTGGCAACGATCGTCGGGCTTTGTTTAGGAGGAATAATATTTCATAGCTACCCACGAATATGTTTCGCTTCAAATTGAGTCATATTGTACCAACTTCTTAAACTAGTTCGATGGGTACGTCTGTTTATTCAATTTTAACTCGCTGCAATAATGTACAATTACGAATATAAGAATACATATCTACGCATATAGACTTTCATAAAAACCATTTCAACAATAAATCCGATATACTATGGTAGCATATAGTGCAAGATTTTTTTTTTAGATAATGATATAATAATTACTATAACACCTTACAATGAACTATTTTGGTATGGCATATATATATGTGGCAGCAAAACTTTAATTTAAGCGAAACTATAGTTTCGCTAGCAAAAGATTAATTTATCTGATGATTTTGAAAAAAAAGTCTATTTAAGATACTTTAACAGCCAAATTTTAGGATTTGGCTTAAAATGATTATGTTTTATGTATTTTTTTTATCCAATTATGTGTATCAGTGGCATAAAGCACGCTCCGAGATAGGATTATCCTGAGTTGAGTCATGTACTGAACTCGGGGATTAATCGACTTATTTCGATTACATTATTGATTGTAACTCCATAAAAACCTTTGAACAGACAGGTTAGATGACCCATAATATATTTATATACATATATTTAAGATAAACAGTGATTCAACGCTGATATTTAACATTTCGACATAAAAAATTAATATGATCCGAAAAATTAATCTTTCGCTAGCGAAATTATAGTTTCGCTGAAAATTAAAGGTTCGCTGCGACACATATAACATTTCGACATAAAAATTAACATGATCCGAACAATTAATATTTCGCTAGCGAAATTAAAGTTTCACTGAAAATTAAAAGTTCGCTGCGACATGTATAACATTTCGACATAATGAACTAACATTATCCGAAAAAATAATCTTTTGCTAGCGGAATTGAAGTTTCGCTGAAAATTAAAGGTTCGCTGCGACATATAAACATTTTTTACGAATATGATAGCTATATGAAACTGAACTATATTATTCCAATTTGAAAGCGACACATTTCGAGCACAAAAGTGTCCAATATCAAAATTTTATTTTTTTTTTCGAGTGGTATTCGCAATGCTATTTAATAGAAAGTTCAATAAGTAATTTGGTTCTTTACTGGGGTCCTAGTGGCGTGGAATCACGTCCTGACCAGAATACAACGTCTTAACAACGTCATATTGTGACGTTGTTACATGTACGTCATATGTAAACGTCATAAGGACGAGATTAATAGGACGTTATGAAAACGTTTAATTAACGACGTTATGCGGACGAGTCAAAACGTCACGTCATTGAAATACGTCGTTAAGACGTAATTTAAAAGCGATGATAAGACGTCTCATGTTTTACATCGTAGCGACTTCCTATTTGCGTCGCGGACGTCGTGACGAAAAACTACATCATGAGGACGTTCTTATGAGGTTGTTTGCCGAATGGATACAAACATGTCTTCAAATGTACATGTATTTATTATCAGAAATGAAAAACAACGAGTAGTTAGGAAACGTTTAGGTAGGTTTGAAAGGAAAAAAAAACAAGAAAAAAAACTCTAATATGGCCAGGCACTAAAGTTCTTTTTCGTTGGTGTCTCGTTAAACATTTTCTGGATGGACCTCCGCTCTCCACTATTTCCTCATTTCTCCTGACTGAAACATATGAACTGAAAGCGTTTACTGAAAGCAGTTATCTTGACTAAAAGCGTTTCATGCATATTTCTCTATCAGTCTTGGTGGTTGCACTCAAAAGGCAAGGTCATGGGATTTTACTTGGGCGATCATGGTTAACACCGAGTTGACCGTTGCCATAGAAATAATTATCTAGTTTAATATAGAGCCACACAGGTGGTCTGAGTAAAAATCACGTAATATCCTCAGTCGTAAGACTTCCTGGCATGCATTTACCTGATTAACACCGATCAAATATCAATTTGCATATGCTAATTATTCTTATGAGTATTTCACATCTCCTCTTTGCTGCGACAACGACGTGACGCGACCAGACACAGTCGTAGACAACCTTGTCTTGTTTAAGCATATCGGATACAAATGCCAATTCTATTTTGCCGCCATGGCGCGTAGTAAATTGCGAGGGCATTCAACAATTTATTCGGGGAAATGTTTATTCTTGTAGCAGCTCTTCCTTGCTTGCAACTTTATCAGAACAGTACAAAGATTTTTTTTCGAAACGATTATTTTACTCTAGGATTGTGTTTATAAATATATCAACCAATGTATATTTGTCTTAATTTAGTCTCGGTAAACGAATCTGTGAGGGAATAACATTACAAACATTTGATTTAATGAAATCTTTATTCTTGTAGGAGATAATATATTTGCTTGCAATAGATTTTCTGGGTTTCTTGCTTGCAATTTCCGAATAGACATTTTGATGCAAGTCAAAAAAGTAAATCGTTAAGTGCCCATCAAATTGCTAACTAATTAAACTGAAACAAAATAAAAAATGAAAATAAATTTATTTATATAAATAAAAACAGATAAAAAACACACGAGAAACACACTTTAACCTAAACAGTGATATATACCATCAAAACGTAGTTAGAGGGACCCCTATCTATAGTCTTTATAATACTTAGATATACACTAACGTGTATATCATCAACGTGTATCAAAAGGGCAAAAGGACTATGTGCGACTTATATAAGGAAACATAGCCCAAAGCTCATCATCTGGCATTCAAAACTTAATTGTGGAATTTCTTCAACAATTTTACATATTTTGAAAACTTACTATCTTAGGCATTTATAACAATTTTTCTTAATTTTCTACTCAACATACTTTCAAATTATCACACCCTCAAGAACATACAGATGAATTTTATTTGGATTATGGGGATGTTCGTAAAATAATTGTTAAGAACTTGTATCAAGGAAGATATTATCAAGATTACTAAGCATATCAAATAGAGCTGACCCAATAGTATATTTTCAAAAAAAAAATAATTATGTAAGCCAATGCGGTATCCGGTTACAGGGTGTTATTGCAGAACATCGTTGAAATTTATCAGATTTAAGAAGGTGTATTTTACGTGATATAAATTGATGTTTGCTCAAGGCCGCATTCGATCACCACGCTGATTTTTACATATATAAAAGATATTGTAAAGATAAAACACATACTTTAAAACGAGCTTGGTGTTTGAATGCGGCCTTGACCAAAATTGAACTTTTATACCATTTTTGGGCGATATATTAGACTACCTAAATACTGAATTTCGCAACAAAATTCCACAATATAAATTCTTAGCATCCTTAAATCAAACCTATCGTGA
>LQRL01185366.1:18206-30520 GCA_001703475.1 Hydroides elegans
CTTATTGATTTTTACGCACCAGTGCAGCACTGGTGCTTTATAGAATCGTGTTGCTCAAACATGCCCAAAAAGCTAAGTTTTCCAGCTATAAACAAAAATTTATCAGAACCGTCGCCTTTTCTTCACATTCACTTTCCTTATGTGCGTTATACAGCATATCAGCTCTTATTTTGGGGATGTAATGACTAAGCAGTTATCTTTCCTCCGCACTTCTCACCTCTGCAATTCGATGAGAGAGCATAAATAGATATAGCAATGACCTCATCGGGTTATTGTCAACTCGCCAAAAAACTCGTCAAATTTTATAATCTATTCATTTCCGTTAATTGAATCACAGTTTGTTTGAACAAGTATTATAAGTGATTTGCAAGAGGAATCAGGGTCGATTTTATTTATTAATTTTGCGCTAACGCTAAAATAATCAGCTTCAATATGGCGGGCCTTATCTATATACTTTGTTAATAGTTTGTAAAAGAAAAGTTGTTTTCTTATAATTGATAAGTCTTGATAATTTAATTTGAAGGTAATATTCATTATTATTTTGTAATTCCGTTTACCGTATGAAAGTGCCGATCTTATACGTCCTTTTAATAGAAAATTATAACCTGTGCTCTGGATCTACAGTGTGCTGGATCTACAGAGTACAGTGTGCTCGACTCGTATACATGTACACTCACGACATAATCCTCTCAGTTTCAGGCCAAACGTGATTAGCAGAATAGAGCTCTTAATCCGCTTTGAGGAAAATTTAGCATTAATTGGTGGTAAACTTGATAAAAATGTTAAAATAAATGGAAATTTATAACATTCAACAAATATATTTTTGGCGAGTTGACCAACGGAATTTGGCGAGTTTATCAAAGGAATTTGGCGAGTTGACCAAAATAATTTGGCGACTTGACCAAAGCAATTTTGGCGAGTTGGTTTTTTGGCGAGTTGACCAGCACCCACCTCATCGATACAAAAAAGCAGGCATGGGTATAGCTCCATTTGTTTGCTGTGAAAGAGCACTGCATATTTCTTTGCTTGATGATGTCAGCAATTAAACCCGAACAACACCTCATTCGAAACTGTGCTACGCCTCTGGAGATTTGTAGTATTAAGAGTTATGTGAATGAGCTCATTTCATACAATTCAACACGGAGACCATTCGTTGCAGCGGCCAGTGATAAATGAATCACTGCTGTTTACATTGCTTTTAGTTTTAAAAAGAAATGCATTGATTGCGAGATAAAGTAGTTAAACATAGTTTATTTAAAGAAATGAAGCAACGCAAATAATTTTCGAAATCAGTTGAATTACAGAACGCCCTATTTGAATAAAACGTATTCACCCAAACTATTTTAAAGTAATATTGGTAGCTTGGCAACATAAGCGGGTTGCGAAATTAGCAATGTACAAGACACAAGATTTCTATCCCAGGAAAGGTATCTAGCAGAATCCTGCTAAATCGAATGAAGTTGAAGAAAGAGGAGGCAACTGGCGAGAGCCAATTTGGCTTCAGACCCGGACGAGGCACGGTAAACATCATATTTATAGATTTACAAGTCATCGAGAAAACCCAAGAACATCAACCACTACTCTTTAATCTCATTGACTTCAAGGCTGCCTTCGATACGGTATATAGGATGGCCCTGTGGAAAATTATGATTGCAATCGATAAATACCCCAAAATCGTCCGTATTTTAGATTCCCTATACAATGAGACAGAGTGTACCGTAGTCACCGATGCACGGTTAACTGAGTGGTTCGCAGTGAAGATCGGCCTTAGACAAAGGTGTGCACTATCACCCGGCCGTCCTTTTCATTATATTCTTAGAATTTGTCATGATAGAACTGAAAAGCCTAGCTATTACGCTCAAACTCCATGACAGTTTATCAATAGACAGCAGGTACGCAGACGACATGACCGTCCTATCCGCGAGTTTCGAGAATACTCCATCTGTCAACCTCACAGCTCGAAAATGCATGCCAAAAATGGGGTTTGAAGATAAACGGCGCCATATGTATGATTATCTCCCTGAGTGACCGGCGAATAGTCATCGACCGGGAAGAAGCAGATCACGTAGAAGAATTCGTTTTTCTAGGAAGCGTAGTGCCAAAGAGCGCTAAAGATGTCATAAGGCGTATCGGACTCGCGTAGACGATATTTGTCCGACTGATAGAGGAAAAAAAGCAATGTCCTAAAGATACGCGTATACAATGCCCCAATAGTGCTCATAGCCACAAACGTAATGTTAAGGGATGTTAAGTATTTTAGTGTCGATATTGTGTAATAAAATCACATTACCTATCATATCCACATGATACATAGCTATTTATTTTAATTTCAATAAGTTTTATTATCATTAAGCAGTCAATTACATATATACATTAATCGAACACGTTCATGCAGAAGAAATAACTGGATAAATTATTTAACATAAGTATTGTGCAAAACAAAAACAGTCCAATGACTGATATTCATTTTCTCTGTTTTGAAAGAGTGCGTTTTTGTTTTATTTACTACAACATTAAACTTGATATTACATTGAGATTTCTCATCTATATTTACCAAAGAAGTCAGACGGCTTTTAAAAGCTACTTATTGATAGAATAAAATCAAATGTCTTTAAAAGGGTACAATATAGGAACAGAAGTAAGTACCTCTATTTATTTTACAAAAATGATATGTATTAAAATGTTTATCTAGGAAAGGATAAAGCTTTAATGTGATGGATCATGCGCGACTTAGACATACATAAGCGGCATGTAGCCATATTCATCAGCAAATATGTTCAAACATCGAGAACGAGCATCTCCGTGTCTCTTCAAATTCTTTGACAAGCCTTTTTTGCACCCTTTGCATAACATACCGGTATTACTTCGTCTTGTTTTGACCTGAAACAAATGTAGCCATATACATATATGTTTTCAAAGCCAGATGGGCGACATAGACACAGAGACCGAAGTGAATCTAAATGTATTCAAATTAATAATGCTTGTCGATATACACTAAGAGTCAAAAGTACGGAATATTATTTTTGAAAATTTTTGCAATTGATATGAGAAAATATTTATTTTTCAAACAAAAAGATTATGTAAGTATTGCATCATTTTGGTATAATTAATTAAGAAATATGTTTACCAAAATGGGCGGTTTCCTTATCACGTGAGATGCAATCATATTCATCGCAATATCCTCGCAGTCGAAATTCTTAGCAACATGATCGAATATTGCCCTCGGTTGATGAAACATGTACCACCATAAATAGAACTTAAATATGAATAAAACATGAATATTAAAAAATAATAATAATACAAATTTAATATGAAGATAAAGCTGTAGTCTGCAATATTGAATTTGACATTTAACTAGTGATTATTGAAAACCTCTAGTCAGTTATCTGAGGTATGATAAATTAATTTAGAAAGAAACTTTAGTCTGGGTCAATTTTACCTTATGAATAAATGCGTAGCCGGTTAAGACCATGGATGTGGGTCCGTTTCGAAAGGCGTATACCCAAGACTCGGTTGCAGCGTTCCATTTGTGACTCCGACCTGGTACCCCAACGACACGGTCAGGATTCTCCTTCCAGGTGCTATATAAAAACACACACTTTGAGTATAATATATAGCTTTCACTTTCTTCTTCTTAATATTGCTAAGATAATTAACCTAGTGTTAACAAATCACCAAAACAGATTCAATTTTTGTTTTCCATATAAGAGGACATAAAAAACGTGTATTCTGCAACATTGTACGAATAATTCCAAAGCCTAACTAGAATGTACTATCGCATAATGCAAATGGGTTATGTTTCAAATAAACAGAAATATATTTTTCAAACGCATCGTATTCAAAATAAATGAAATACAATAATCGGAAACGAAATTATTATATATTCATATTCAAATCATTTTATTTATTGAAATTGTGCAAAAAACACAGTTTACAATAATATACGAACAACGGAATCAATGAACAGGCGTGTCAGAGAAGTGTCATACTTTTAAATAGACACGCCTACTACATAACCTCACATATAAAAATAAACTGATTATTTACAGATTATTAAAAAAACACAACAAAGCGTATATACAATGCTTAATACTACCAAGATGGGACGGATGATTATAAGTTACCTTATTGGTTATATTTTTCAAAGATACTTTTTTAAAATAAGGATTTATACCGTAATAACGTGGTTGCTTTATTAAAATCAAATGAAATTGTATTGAATGCTTTTACACCATAAATGCTAAGAGTTCTAGCTTTATTGATAAAGAATTGAATTTATTTACACTTCATAAACTATATTAACATTTAAACTAAATTTTCTTGAACATTTGCAGGAAACTTATTTATACGAGCTTTAAACATAATAATACAGTGAATTAAACCTGTTTAATCCGGACACCCATGGGACTGAGCAACAAAACTATCCGATTTAGGAGTCTGGTCTAACCTATGGAATAACCAGTTTCAACCGTTTTCTGTCATTTCTGTCATTTATTAGGCCCACTCCAATATCTCATTTTAGATTTTTAATAGTTGTATATATACTTAAATAAGTATTATATTTAATAATTTGGTTAGATTTTATGCTCCTTTATCTATGGTACCCAGACTGGAAGTCAAGTTTGGCGACCACTCAAGCCTTAACGTAATTATAAGCTGGTGTGGTTTCGTAACAGTATCAAGTGTATGTCATATATAAAATCAAAGGTTATGATGCCACCACCCTATATATCCCTCTCTACTTTAAGGCAAAAACAATTAAACGTTAAACCCAAATCACTGATATTATGACAAAAACCTATGTGATATTGGACCTTATGTCAATCTCGATACCTTTCGACTGGAGACCCTATGAATACTTTGAAGGGTGTGGTTAACAGGGTGTGGTTTCGTGACGATAAACTCTATTCAATACTTTAAAACCAATGCTTCCGATGGCCATCTTTAAAGGACATTGGATTACGATACCCTGACTGTAAGGACCCCTATCTTCTTTGAGACTCGTAGAATAAAGCAATCCAGGATTTTCGATCCCCCTCCCTCTATCCTTCGATACAGGCAGCACAATCAGCACTCAACACAAAGATGATGTTCAATTAAGCCCTTGTTTTTGTTCCAACTTATGCAATGTGAATGTTGTGAAGAACAAAAAGAGATTGAATTTGTAATATGTGCTAATGAGGAGCTTTTATAACAATAAAACCCCTTTTAACATGATTGCACCTCATATTCAAGAAATTATTGTCCGGTTAAAGCAGGTGAAACACTTATATATTTAAATAATTGGTCACAATTTTGGTATCCAATGTCAGGAAAGGCGAGGTGTCCAGATTAAGCAGAATTTTAAGTAGTATAATACAGTAAGAAATAAAATTAGACTGTAAAAAACTGTCCGGTTTAGCGAGGTGTCCTGTCTATCGAGGTGTCCGGTCGAAAGTTTCTCTGTACCAACTTTTAGATCAACTAAATAAAAAAACTGTGAAATAAACCATTAGTATGTTCATATTTCCCAACATTTGAAACGATGCGATTTGCCTTTTTTGCAATTCAACAGAGGGGTCAATTGTTCCTTTATTAGTAATGTCCCATACTTCACAACAATAATTAATATAGGGTAAAACAACGAAGAATATAGTGTATACATAGCAATTGTATTCAAAACCATTCTTGCTATATTTCTAATTAATTCATATTGATTTTCATATATTTCTTTATCATTAAAAGCTTATCTCAAGATTTGAGACAGACGTATGCTATACTTGTATTTTGTTTTATATATTATTCATTTTCGATTAAGATAATAAAAGTAACGATTTCATTTTGATTTTGATTTAAATTACACCCTGGATTATATTAAATTTGTTACTAATTGTCATTTGACCTGTCAGTTATGACGTAACACTCTAACTGGCACCTTCGGAATTAATGACGTAATAATATGTTTGTTCGAAATAAAACATCACGTTAACGCTGTTTCCAACTACATTATATTAATTGTTGAAATGTCATTTATATATTCTAAGCACTTAAATACCTAATGATTTAATGTAACATTGTTGATACATATATTCTTTTAAATTTTATGACGTGACAGATTCATTGCTTTTTGAAGAATAAAGCACCAAAAGCTGTAACCAACGATTTTTTAAAATAATCATGCTTATTATGCCTTACCATTTTTCAATAATGAATAGATGTATTTGCGATATGAAACAATTTTTTAAGTAAAAGGTATATTGCTCAAGAAAAAAAGTTGAAAAAGCGCGATGTCCAACGGTATATTTTTTCTATGTGACATATACCCCGTTTGCTTATATTTTTTTCTGTAAAATTATTGATAAATTTATATTTTGAGATACTTAATCTTCATATTTCTGGTTGGGAGATAAGTATCGTGAAAATAATTAGTGATTTAAATCATTGGGTTACTGTTGAAAAAAGCTCACTATGGCCCGCCATTTTGTGGATTTTAGCCCATACTGTATAATTTATGTTACATGATCACAACGTATAATTTATGTCACATGATCGGTATAAAAATTGTGTTTTTTAGAGAGAGAGAAAAAAAGAAACAATATCTTGCGCAAAACATGCCTGTTGTATAATGCAAAGGGTAGCTCCGCTCCACCTCACAATTAGAAACCAATAAACAAATTAATACGATTTATAATTGACGGAACATTTTGGTGTAAGTGAAAACCATCTCAAGTTCTCCGGCACTGGTCGTGATGTCGTCGTCAAGGGAAACAACGGCGTCGGTTGTAATGACGTCATACGGAAGAAACCGATTGTTAAGGCTGTTGATTTTCGTATCTATAAACTTTTTAAAAAAGTGTGAATTGAAGCATTGGTTTAATCAACCTTTATCTAAAATTTCTAAATGTGAAATGTTTTATTATGTTTGATCAGTGGAGCGAAATATATTGAAATCATAATCATATTTTAAGATTCAATGCAGTGCTTTATGGTGGGGGATATAGTGCCCTGATAAGAAAATTGTGGATGCTTGACAAGATAAAACAATATTTTGAATATATATCCTACCAGAATATGTACTCCGATGTCAGGCAAGGTGAGGTTACTCGGTGGTGGATTCGAAGGGTTTCATATCACTATGACATTGTCCATATGTTTCGCTCCTTTTAATGCCTCTACGTTTATTCCCGTTGAATAATTTCGTTGTAAGGTAGAATGACATTCTGGCCCAGAATCACAGCAATAGAACCAGCTTTCATCGATTCATAAAGAAGTTGTTGTATTAATGTAGATGAAAAACCATTTATATCCGGGGTTAATATAATAAGAGAAAACGTAGAATTGCGAAGTGATTTAATTCTTTGATTTTCATTATCACATAATTCAAATATTTCATTGTCATTGTCGGGATAATCTACATGGCATGACAACTGTATATCAAGATGAAGCTTGCCTCTATTTGTCATACTCCAGTCATATAAAACGTTTTGCATATCTTGTCTTATTTTCAAATAACCATACGGATATTCATGTTGTGACTTAAACGAAGGCAGTGTGGATCAATTGCCATGGAAATATATAAAAGTTTTCCGTGTTTTATTTCTATCTTTATCATCTTTGATATGGGCAATGTATGGAACCACAGTATCGTGACCAAACCGAAAAGACGAATTATAAAAATCCATTTGAGACAATATTTCTTCCCTCTGAATCAACGAACTAGAATGTGCTCCCGAACTATTGTTTATATATTTTAAATCCAATTTTACGATGTTATTACCAAGTGCACTTGAAACACGGTATATCTTTAATTGTAGTTAGAAAGGAATCGTTAAATTCATACTTGATCGAAATGTAGAATTCAACCTAATTGTCCTATTTTCTGATTCTACTCGACTTGTGTTTGGAATTGGCTTATATGCCGCATTAAATGACATACATGTTATAACATAATTAAAGGTCCTTTTTTTCTAAATTGAATAGCATTAGAAATGTAAAGCAAAACACCAATCCAAATAATCTCTTATTCATGAGTAATATGTTAAATTCTTGCTTTTCAATATTACTTATCGCTAATTTTCGTAATAACCTATTATGTTATTTATTATCCACATCAACACCTAAATTTAAGAAGCCTTTAAACTTTTCTTAGATCATGTTTTCTCAATTTTTTAAACTTCGGAAGAAAAACAAATTGCGACTCAACATGCTTCTTGAAGTGGATTAAAAAAAGATCACAAGGAGAAGCCGAAATAGTTTCCACTTAAATGTTGGGGTCAGCAGGTTATCAGTAGCTGTCCTTTTTTCTCAGTTAGTGCAATATTTTATGCTATTGAGTTTTATTTATTTTCATCTAGCTAACTCGATTCAAAAGAAACAAAGGAAAATCCTGAAAACCAGGATACAGGTATATCCGATCGTTTAATTTTTTTTTACGTTTATTAGTCCTTGTATAAATGAGTCATAATTTGGAACTTACTGAAAGTTCTTGTTTTATTTACTTAACAATTATGATTATGAATAATTGAGTCTGCTCCTTATATGATGCATACAACACATCAAAGCCTGGTTCTCACTATCTAATTATTTCGTATTAATAATTATGAGTAAAATAAAATAAAAGATCTTTATGAAAATGGTCATCATTTTGTCTAGTATTTTCAAATGTTTCAAATATATCAATCTTTAAGACCCCCACCCCTTTACAAAGATGTCTATTGCAATACGGAATGGTGATTCTGGTTCGTTATGTGATTTTTACTTAATCAATTCAGATATGATTATTAAATAATATGAACGAATTCAACCAAATACAATAAAAATAATACCTGAAGGGTCCTAATCAAAATGGTTATTGGCCCGAGGGGCTGGGAAAAAGTAATGCCCAAGCCCTAAAGAGGCTTTTATTATATGGATATCCGTATTTTCGAACACTTTTCGGAGTTTGAAGCGTGAATAATATTTGCACAACGTTTACATAACGCAGGCTAAAATGGCTATTTTCGAAACAATCCATCTACCTTTGTGTTTTTTTAACTGACCTGTGAGTTTGTGTTGATATTTGAGTTAGTCAAAAGTCACTTAATATAATTTATATTAAGGAGTCTTTGGATAAATAAATTTGAACGTAACAAATACTCTTATTTTGCTGTCTCGAATGGTCATCTTTCCAATTTTTTGCGTTGATAATTCTTAATTCCGCAAAAACCCCACTTTACTTTGTTCATTTCCTTTATTTAGGATTTCAACCCGTTTTAAACTATATATATCCCAAGTCCTTTTAAAACTATTATCATTCTCAGATTGTTTGTTCTTTCAAATGTATAACATATGGTTGAATTTCTAAATTCTTAAGAAAATATCATAATTTTTTTTTTAATATAAGCAGTGGCACTCAATTAACTGCAACACTCGCTTCATAAATAAAGCAAACAACATGTCACACTCGTAAGGCTGAAACGTCATAATTATGGTAATTGAGTGATTCTGATTGACGTGCAATTCTGATTGACATGCCTGATTAACAAGGGAATTAACTACTATCTCTTGTTATAACGCACTAATCCACGCAATATATAAAGCAAATGAAGGCACGGATGTCTTAATTCACGCGTAAAGTCAGGTTTAGAGCGGAGGGGCAAGATGGTCAACCCGAGTTTGAGTCCGGTTCAAGCAATTTCAAATAGCTAAACTTCAAAGTTCACTAAATAAAGTTCATTGTTCACTAAATATGATATTAATACGTACCCGGGCCATATCAAAAGCGATATAGACTTGCAGGTGATATGACCAACGAAAACAGGTTATTTCCCATCCACCAAAATCATAAGAATTCGACATTCTTTTACATGCTTCAAGCAAAAAAACTGCCCATTCAACGCCATTCAACGCCGCACCTTTGTTCTCCCTGCCATATATTTCATTCTTGAAAAAAACTCTTTTGCACAATACAAGACTTCTTTGCTCCGAACATGTATTATTTTAAACATAAGCACGTTGTTGTGTTTGTCTAACTGAAAAGTGCATTAAAGACATAAAATATACCGTAATTTAGTATGTGAAGTAATGATAATAACGTGGGTTATGTTTGTTTATTTATAAATAAAATTTAACTTATAACTCGATTTACAACAAGCAATAATTAAAATATTTAAGATAAATATAATATAGCTCAAAATGCTACAGAAGAACCTCGATATAAAATAAATTATTGTCTAGATTCATAGCGACATCATTTATCTGTAAAATCAAGACTACATCACTATATAAACGTTCAAACATTCAATGCTTACCCATTGACAAGGGCCGTCCATAGTACGTCGCATTCGGACGTGACGTTGCGAGGACGACCTACTTTTGGACCGTATGAAAGTTTTCCGGACGACCGTTTACGTCCGTAATTCGTACGTCCGAATCGGACGCCACGTCGATGCAACGTCTTTTCTAAGTCCGCACCGAATAAGGACACCCGGAAAACTTTCATACGGGCCCAAAGTAGAGCGTCCTCGCAACGTCACGTCCTAATGCGACGTACTATGGACGACCCTTGTCAATGGGTCTTGCTGGGTATTTAAGGATAAGTATTGTTCATAATTTGCGTTTATAAGGTAATAATGAAGGAAGATAGTGACGCAATTAATTGGTTTAAAATAATGACGTTTAGTGCAAAGTTTGTGTGTTTTGTTTTTGGTCGCCAATATACATGTAAAATATTCAATGATGAAATCTTATCATAAAAAGGTTTATTTAAAAAAACATATATATGTTTAAATACAGGTCGGAGCTATGTACATGTTGCTCTATAAAGACACTCCCATACTCATAATTTAACGGTTTGGTTTATCTGTTCCTTTGAGTTAAAACATCTTTTGCTTTAATTCTGAAAATAAACATGTAATACTAATCATGCATGATTATATTAAGATATCTACCTTTATGAAAATATTTCAAACATATAATTTCTAATATAAATATACGTTTGCATTTAAGGTCCAACATATACAAGCGGCATGTATCAATATTCATCTGCAAACATGTTGAGGCAATGGGAACGGGACGCTCCATGGCCTTTTTTCGATGACAGTCCTAATTTACATCCCTTACATAGGATCCTTCCGTGTCCTGTAGAAACCTAATAAAATAAACTAAAATTGTCATCGTCTATTATAGAATATCTGTGTTAAGTTAGCGTTCACTAAATAGTTTACATAGCAATGCTGTATGAATTTTCTGTATCACCCGTCGACCGAATAGGAATAGTATGCAAACACAGTTGTTGCAAACTTGATAAAGTGAGGTAAAGCAACATTCCTGCATATTTTAAGACATAAGTTTTGTAATGCAACATTTGTATTTTGCAAAAAGGAAACAAAGTTCTTACCAAAATAGGAGGTTTTCTGGTCACGTGAGAAGCAATCATATTCATCGCAATGTCTTCGCAGTTGAAATTCTTTGCGACATGATCTAATATTGCCCTCGGTTGATGAAACGTGTACCACCATAGGTAAAACTGGAATTACACGTTAACTTACATTAAATTCATTAAATAACTATAACTGAAATAAACCCTAGTGTGACAATGTTTCAATGCCTAATAACTTTAAAGGAAAAAGGAGTTATAAATCTATAAATGTTATAAATCTATAAGGAGGCGGATTATGTTGTTAAGATGTCCTTTAAATCGAATTAATGTACACTTGCATTGTTTGACCCCACTCTTTATTTTCCATAATCCCCTAGACCTAATCCCCTCAGAGGTTAGTTTTAAAATATTAACCGCTCTGAGCGGTTAATATTTTAAAACTAACCCGTCCTGCAACGAGGTCAGACTGTGGAGAGAATGTAGAGAGCCTGAATGTGTGACACTTGATAGCTCAATTAAAAGTGACATATTAATCAACATAATTTAAAAACTTAGCATGTTCAAACAAAATATGTTAATATAATCCGAGCGCCAGGCCACATCGTGAGCTTTTTCGAGCGTTTTTCTCTTGATCAGCTTTTTTTCTGATATATTCCTCTATGGAAAATTCAAAATCGTACGAAAACGCTCGTTGCGATTTTTGAGAGCTAGTCGCGTTTTCGGGTTTCCCATAAGGGATACATCAGAAGTATTTTAAGAGAGTCTAAAATATCATAATTGAATTTGTCGTTTATGCATTAATTTATGTATAAACTATCACGACGTGTGTCGTTTTGGAAAGAAAAATTATCAACAAGGTCGTTGTCATGACGTTTCATGATATTTCGAGACGTCGTTTTCTCTAATACATGTATGAACATAGGCACCAGAGATGCAAAGCCCCCAGGCATTCCTTAATACGAATAGTTATCTATTA
>LQRL01185372.1:8519-20630 GCA_001703475.1 Hydroides elegans
CGACAAGTTCCAGGGCTGGCTGTCGGAGACCTCGGTCAAGGTCAAACTCGAGGCTGACCTCAAGCCGACTTTGCAGGACAAGAAAGTGCAGTTGCAGAGTCATAAAGTGAGTTGAACTTGAAGTTTGAAACCAACATATGGGACCTGTTAAGTAAGATATACCACGGTTTGCCACATAGTGTATGTCGGTATGTCATAGTGTTACAATATTCCTAATGCGTTACCTGAAATACGACTTCGAAATGAATACAAGTAGCTTTCTATAGGTATCAATTGTTGTAAATTTGTTAATCTAAGTCACTCAGGAATATAATTATATCGAACAAGACATCAATTCGATAAGAAAACTATAATTAAAACATTGAAATTATCATAACATTTTTTTAGAAGTATAAAATAAATCTATCTTGAGAATCTAAACATTTAATCGCAGGTTCAACACCAAGACATCTTATCCCACCAACACTATCTTGACTCCCTGAATGAGCGTGCGCGTTCGATCACTTCTTCCGACTCACGAGTGGTTCGACAGCTCAAAGAACTCACGCAGATGTACAAGTACGTTAGGGGTTTTCCCATATTATCAGTTATTTGAAGGAAAATGTCCGATGTTTATGTTTATAAGCTAAAAGGAATGGAGCAAATTTAATCATTGTGTGTACTTTGATTACAATAAAACGACACTTTTCGTAATTATCATGCCATATAAAGCCATATGCATATAAATAAAGCATTTAAATGGATAGGCCTTCATCAAACATTAACATATTTATGGGAAAACGAAAACGCTATCGTTTGCCTTACGAATCAAACGGTTATAAATAAAGATCTTTCTCTTTATTTCCAGAGACCTATGCAGCACCAGCAAAGCCATGCTGGACAAATTCGAAACGCACGTGGCCGAACACCAACAATACCAAGACGCTCATCTCGACTGCTGGGACATGCTCTCGAGTCTCAAACAAAAACTCGACGCCTGCTCAAACGCCACGGGCGACAAATACAGCATCCAGAACAAAAATGAACGCCTGCAGGAATTCCTACGCGGTCTACCAGACGCGGAAGCGAAATTAAAGAAGTGCGCGCAACTGTGTGAGAAGACACAGCAACATACGTCTACAGCAGGAAAGGAAATGCTGAAACGGGAGATGAACAACTTGAGGGATGATTATAAAGCAATGACTGGGGAAGCGGATGATGTACATCGGAACCTGGAAGCCGCGCTTGCGCAGTGGCAAGACTTTGATGATGCCCTGGATGCGTTGAGTCGCTGGATGCAGCGCATAGAGCAAGGACTGAAAGAGGTGGAATTGAGATCGACGTTGGATGAGAAAGCGACGCAGCTGAATAAGTTGAAGAGCATGAAGACCGACGTTGATTCTCAACAGCCAGATGTGGATAAATTCACTGATACCGCTCAGTTATTAATGAATACAAGCAACGATGTGAAAATCAACTCAAGCGTGACACAAATGACGTCACGATACGAAGGTCTACAAATCACCATTAAAGACTTGCTGAACCGATGGGAACGATACGTGGAAGATCATGAAGCCTATCGTGAAACATACACTGATTTCACCACGTGGGCCGCTGACGCAAAACGCAAACTCGATGCGCTAAGCGGCGACGCTACAAACGATATCGACGCCTTACAGCAACAAAAACAACAATTCGCAAACCTCGTAGCGGAAAAAGATGAAGGTTTCAATCGCCTTAATGCAGCGGTTGAATTCGGTGATAAGCTCTACCCGAACACGGCTCAGGCCGGAAGAGAGAAGATCAGGCAACAGTTGCGATTGGCTAAGGATGTGTGGGATAGCTTGATGGCAGATATGAGTGAACACCAGCGGAAAGTGGATTCGTCGCTACTGCAGTGGACGGCGTACAGCGATGGGGCCCAGCAACTAAAGGTAGGAGGCTATGTATTTTCTTCAAAATAAATTATTTGTTTCGTATGATTCAGCTGAAAAAGTTTTATTATTGGCTTACAAAAATAATCAGCAAATTATTGTTCAAAGAGATATTTTTTGTTGAGTAGCTTTTAGTTTATGTTGCGAATATATGATGGATATACCCATTTCGTTTACATTTTAACATATTAATTTCATTCACAAATGCGACTTAAGCTAGCAGACAAATCTTACGTTACAAAAAATTCCGTTCCTGATATGAATATCATTTTACATAGGTCTGGCTTCTCGAGAAAGAAAGCACCCTCCGCGGTGGTGTCGGCCAAAAGGATACGCTCCAAGAAAAGCGCACTCAACTCCAAACAAACAAGGCCATTCTACAAGATGTCAACGCACAAGGGCGAACTGTTGAGAATGTGCTGGAAAAAGCCAATATGATCATACAGCATTCGCAGAACCCGGAAGTGGAGGCATTTGCGCGGGAAACCGCGGAACGATACCAGGCTCTGCAACAACAGGCAAAGGTAAAGTAATACAGGAATCGTAGAGCATTTGGTAAAGCCCAAGCTTATCTGATAAATAGCCTCTCCCTATTAGCAATCATACTTGAGGTTTTGAAAGCAAGAGCTATATATTGAATAATCTCAAATTTCCCGTTTTTCAAAACCAGGACACAACCTTAAAGTTAGGAAAGAGATTTAATCACATTCAGCATAAAAAGTACTATAAATTCAAAAGAGTGTGGACAATGGGTTGGATATTCTGTGGATGGAATTGACGTTTATTTGGGTAGGGTTGTTTGCCAATGGATAAAGGCCATGATAACTCTGGCTCCTTGTTGTATCACGTAAAATTAGAACAATCTTCAACTTCTAAGAGAATAACACGCATTTTGAAGAGATCTTAATTTTGTATTTATGTAAACTCAGGACAACATTGCCCATTGCGAGAAGACCGTCTCGGACCACTCTCAGTACCAGGAGAGCCACCAAGCGAGCACCGAATGGCTCAACCTCATGACCGATCGCTTGAATATGTGCTCGGATGTCACCGGGGACAAGCATGCGCTGACGAATAAACTGGATAGGATCAAGGTATGAGTTTTATGAACATATGTAAAAGATAGTTTTATAAGATATAAGGACTCAGAATTGTATATTTTAGTAGTAGAACTTGGGAAAATGATATGTATTTAAAAGCAAAACCTTTGAAATAAAAATATTAAGCCTCTCAATTTACGAATATTTGTTAGATCTTTTTATAATCCAACGTGAGTGTTTCGTAAGTGTTATGGAATCGTCACTTATTCCAATCGTTAAAAAGCATGCTCTCCTTATATAATATAATCGATTATCTGATATTCGATGTGGATTTTAACCGCCTTCTTATTTTATTAAACTTACATACGTCAACCGTTTCACTGGCATATCATTAAATTGTATTTATAATATCACCAGGACCTCAACGCCTCGAAATCCGAAGGCGACTCCAAGATCGCCTCTTGCACCAAGTTGGCCAGTGTCGCCAAAGAGCACACGGCCAGTAAGGGTCGACAACAAATTGAGCGAGAGGGCAAAGACCTACAAGAGCAATGGGATCAATACAAATGGAACCTGGTGGAGATGCAGGATAAACTGCAGTCCGTACTCGCCAAGTGAGTTTTGAATGTGGATTTTTAGAAAACAAACATTAATAATTAAGAAACAAAAATATACACCTGTTACAAACCAATTTGATCATTTGGTTTGGAACGCCTTTTTGCTAAAGAAATAGGCATTCGTGCAGTGCAATGATGATAACTGTTATATAAGAAATGTTGATTGAAAACCATATTTTTCTGCAGTTGAGTAACATAAGCATGCGTTAGTCAAAAGCAATATGACCTTGAATTTTACTTGATGGAAAATGCGTATATTAAGGTAATTTCATGGTAGATCATTTTAATTATACTAGTCCCGATACGAAATGTCATAACCTCTCTTATTTTTCTCAGGTGGGTGAGCTACGAACAATCCTACGACACCCTCATTGAATGGATCAAGACCACCGAGCGCAAACTGAAAGACTTCAGTCTTGTGGCCACGCTTGATGAAAAGAGGGCTCAAGTAAAACATTTCCAGGTACGTGTAATGTGTTCTTTTGATTTCTTATATGCCTTCATCATTGTTTAAGTTTTGATCATAGTTCAAGTCATTGTTTTGAATATCGACATGATTTTTTATACGTGATGGTTTGAGTGATACCTCAAATGTCCACTTTGTCGTATGTTGTGTATGTTATTGTACTTTGGATGCCGTAACAGTCGCGACAACAAACGAAAACTATTCTTTTGGTTACCAAATTTCATCCTATATAAACCTAAACATGTTTTTCCAAAAGGCCACTGGTCATATTACGACTTTAAAAATAACTGTAATTTATTCAATACATTTGTCACTTTAAGACAAGTTGATAATATAAGATACTTCGAGAGGGAGGTTGTGGATATTTGGAAAAGCAAGAATGAGAGCCAATAGAATGACAAACAAGGCAAAACTTTAGTTATTGGACCATCGAAGTTATTGGTCAGCGAATGAAACAAGATAGAATTCTATCTAACGAATTTGAAAACACAAACAATAAACAAATGTAGGCATATCTAGGCGGTCATTTCCCAAACATATCTAAGTCAGACCAATAAACGTGGAATGTTTTGCGAGCACCCCATATAAGGCGTTTGTTATTCTGTTTGACCATGTATGCAGAACTATTGAATGACATTGTTTTTATGTATAAGAGATATTGGCTGAATTACATGTATTTTGTTGAATGGCTGTTGATAAAAATTTCAAAGAATTTTTTAAAAGAAATGGACATGTGTGGCAAAAATCGCCAAAAAAATACAACGGTCTTAGATTTGAAAAAGACCAAAAATAAGAAAGTTATTGGAGATACAAGTGGTTTGTTAACAAATTTTGTATGGTTTAGACAGTCAATAGTTCATTGAGGAAAGACTTTATTTTGAGATTTTGTTAAACTATTTGTTAAATTTTGAGATGTTGTGAAAATACTTCTTTAGTTCATGTAAGCCGTTATGGTTCAACTCAATTGAAAGTCAATGTATAGTCATTAATATTTCTTATTCTTTTACGGTCATATCATGTTCTGTTCCTCCTCGACGATCTATCTTAATCCCAGAAAGCTTGAGAAATAAGATATTGATGATAACACAATGATAATAAAAATCATTTAACAATTTTAACATTATCAATATTACCAGTAAAATTTGTCTTCAGGATGTCCTTTTACTCCATAAAAACTTTTCATTTGTTATCACATTACATCGCAATCTTATGTTTAATTTTAATCATCCTATGTGTCGTTAAGTGTTAGGTGGTGCCGGTTGATATGTTAATTGTATATACGTATGAACATAATATTTTATACAGGAAATTCATAACTCTGCAAAGGATTTCTCTCGACAAATTGACAACTTTTCTGATATCGAAAGAGTAAGAATAATAAGATGTATTATACATAACATGTTGTAACCTCTCTAGCATGTAGCCCATTTGTTAACCTTTCGGGAAAAGAACATTTTGGTTTAAACTAAAAATGACACTTTAACTCTGCTGAAATGCAAATATGAAAATAATGCCTAAGTTTCATGACAATTTAATTGGATGAAACTGTTTAAACGGAAAGAAACATGAAATTTAAACAACTAGTTCAGTGCAGCATCTAATCTTTGAGTTCAGCTTGAGTTAAAGTTCATTTTTAATTGTTTTGTTTATTCTCATTCTTGATAAAAGAGTTTAAGGATTCCTCATTTACACTGTTTGTTCAAACGTTATTGACATGTTTCTAAAATACATGTTTATTATCCCTTTGCCCTCTATTTAACATGAAAAGTGTTCGGTGCATAACTAACTCTTTTCCAAATATATAATTCCAGCTATATATGCATCCTCTCCCATGCATCCCACCTAAGTTCATGAGTTTAAACTTGAAATTTCTTTATTTTTCAGGCATGTTGCATAATAAGACAGCTTTTGTTGTTGATGCAATTTAATATAATTTCACAAAATCAATATATACAATTTATATCTTAAATGTGTAATTGTAAATGTTTGGCTTTAAATGTATTGGTCTCCAGAGAAAATGTAAAAGGTGCTATAAGAGCATTGGTATGATAAAAACATTTTAGTAAGATATGGCGAGTGATTTTTTTTTAAACCATAGTGTTTTGGTTACCTACATTGTATACTGCAACCCAGTTTTACTAATTCCGTTTGTTAATGAGTTTTACAATATAAAAACTTGTTTTTTTCTCATTGTAAATATATTTTAGAATCTATTTATAGGTATAGCTCATAGTATTCATCATGATATTTTTGTGAATACACCTTTCTTTACTCTGACAAATTATATTATAATTTATATATTATCAGTTATCTAAAGTGTGGAAATAAATAATAAAACATTGGCGTTATGAAATGTGGTGGTTAAATGAAATATAACTTAAACTGTATTTATCAGTAAAAGTGTCTATCCACTGAAATCTCATATCAACCAACTGTATTTGAAACCTCTCTCATTTATTTTCAAACAGGACCTTGTTCAAGATATCAAATCGCACGAACGTGAGGTCGACGAACACAGTGACCAATCACAGGCCTTGTCACAAGTGTCTGCTGAGAACCGATTGGCCACATATGTGCACCAAGTGCAGACTCGCTATCAATCGCTGCAGACGACTTCCAAGGTATGTTTTATAATTATAATTATCCCCTTTAAAATACATTTGTATTTAACGAGTTGAATGTAGGCTACATTTTATGCATTCCATCAAACATTTGTTTTATGTTGGGTGTACATTGTATGTAATTTAAAAAAAATGCTAGTTTTCTATCTATCAATTTAAATCACATATCTATGTGGAGGGCGAACTGACAACGCACATGCGTTATGAAAACGATCACGAAAAGAAAGATACTGGTTTCGATTGCGACGGTTGTCATCTCAGTCACCATTATTCCAAAAATATATGCATGTACTTATATAATGACAAACAAAATGGGCCATATCGCAAAGCATACTACACTATTTCATTTCACAATATCTTTACAGGACATAGTAAAGAAATGCGAGCAGTACGTCAGCGACCATGAGGACTACGAACGGCAGCACCAATCCGCATGCACGTGGCTCGATGAAGCACGTGCCAAGTACGCCGCGTGCGAAGCGCTGTCCAATAGTATGGAGGATTTGCAAAGGAAGCAGAGCGGAGTGCAGGTATAATCATAGCGTCTCACAATGTTTGAAATATAGAATGATAAGTTAAGATACCTTTGTACATACATTTGTACAAAGGCCAACCCAAGATGAATAAGGGTATATTATCTTGGCATATACATGTACAATTTATGCAATTTATAAAAGAAAACAGTGTTCTCGAGAATATTCATGCCATTTAATCAGGAAAGAAAAACATACAACGAGCCCAGCTCCATTTGACGCTGTTCTTCATTTTTCCGAACAAGTTCTCGGATTACATCATTTTACCACTTATCAAATCGGCTACAGGAACTAATTTGCGACAAAGATGCCTACCTCACCAAACATACCTCATAGTTTCATCTTATACACTTCTGCTCTCTTCCATTTCAGGAACTAATCCGCGACAAAGACGCTGGTTTCACCCACCTCAACCACGCCATGGAAGCCGGAGACAAACTCTACCCAAGCACTTCCGCCGACGGCCGAGAAACCGTGCGTGCAGACCTTCGGCGCCTCAAGGCCGATTGGGACGCCCTCTATGATCAAGTCCTCGGCTCGCAGCGGCATCTCGAGGTCAACTTGGTGCAGTGGACGTCGTTTGAGGAGAGCTATGAGCAGCTGGAAGGGTGGTTGAAGAATATGGAGCTACAGCTGGTTGAAGAGTGCCAGCTGCAAACGACGGTGGAGGAGAAGAAGACGCAGCTGCAGACCTATAGGGTGAGTGGGTGACAGCGAATTGACTTATGTAGCCAAATTATTCGCTTTCTCTTACCTCAACCTTAAATACCAATAAAATGAAATGTAAAAACACAAGAAAGTGTAGGTTTAAAGTTAAGTTCCGACAAAATCGGATGATATCGGTTCTGGTTAATGTCTTATCATATTGAGCTGTATGAACAGCAACGAATGATTGTTACATTTCCACATGTCGATGATGAATACATAATGCGTCTATCAATATGCGTCGTAATTTTAAAGTAAATTCGTCATAAAGGTAGTGATGTAGTAAAACTACAAAATCCATCACGTATCAACTATTGTTCTCACTGTCCGCTTTAATTGCATTTCTGTTTACTGTTACAGAACCTGTCGGCTGACGTCCTGAGTTACCAGCGAGTGCTAGACGGAGTGCTTGACAAAGCCCACAGCTTAGCCAAGGCCAGTTCCGATCCCAGACTAACTCAAAACATCGCACAAATGAGTGTCAGATACAAGAAACTCTGTGATTTATCTAAGGTAAGTGTCTTCACTGTGGTCGGTTTGTTAATGGATTGTAGACAAATCCAAACCTTGGCAAAAATGATACATTTGAAATAGATAAATACATCAATAAATAAAGAAAAAGAAATAAGAAAGAAAGAAGTAAGAGGAAACAAGTTCATTCTATATATGTTACAGGATGACAACAGCGTAGAATCAATTCCCTCCTAACGTACAGATAAACCACGTATAACCTTAAGAATCCAGACTCATTTAGTTGTCATTTTACAACAAAAAAATCAATTTTCTCCCCTCTTTAGGAACACATCACCACATACGAAGACTTTGTCAAAGTGCACCAGTCCTACCAGACCGCTCTGAATGAGTGTCAGGAGTGGCTAGCTACCATGCAGGAACGACGCAATATGGCTGCCGATATGACTGGTGACCGGCACACGGTGCAGAACCGACTTGACCGGTTACAGGTATGTGATATAAGTTTGTAAATTATGTAAGGTGGTCGCTGTTAAATTAAAAATAGCTGTGGAACCTGGTTTTGTACAAAATATGTAAATGTTTATGTGGAATACTATTATTTACCACTAGTTAGGCATTATCCTATGTTTATTTTCATTTGTTCTTATGTTTTATTAACATTTTATGTTTTGATATATAATAGTTAAAATGATAAAAACGATAAATGTAAAAAGGCTCCAATGAAGCCAATTTATATAATATATTCTGCTCGGTTTCCGACTTAGAGACACATTACAATTGAGTCCGACCTGATATATATTGATCTTTATTACTAAAAAAACATTCAGATAACCTTACTGTATAGGCTAGACATTAATGTTTGGAGGAATGTGCTATTGGCTTATATTATTTGAAGGGCTCCGTGCAACAATGTGTTAAGTCTGAAATTGACGTTTTGAGAAAAGAGGTTTTGTATGTTTTTAAATTGGTCATTTATATAGGAATTGACAAGTAGCCAATGGATGAAAATATGATGATCGCATTGTGTTTGTAGCATTATTTAAGATAATAACATGGATCAGTTATAACTTGGCACCTTGCCATTCATTTTGGCGAAACATGTTAAGTCGACTTAACACATTGTTTCACGGAGCCCTTCATTTGTGTTTGTTTCTTATGAATTTATTTTTAAACTTATTCAGAATTCAGCTTATGACAAATTGCAAAACTTTGAGTTTATGAATTTCATTTTGTTCTTTTATAGCGGCGTTGTGTAAGTCCAAGAAAAAATAGATTAAATGTTGTAAAATAGCAAGATAGATATTGTTGTATAAAACAAATATGAAACAGCACATTTTCATGTACAAAATACGAAAAACATGCTTGTGTGATTTCACTCTTATAAATACTTTCGTACATTTTCTATTGGTGTTACTTGACACAGATGATTTCTTAAATATAAAAGTCGTATATTAATCTAAAACTTAAAAAAAATGAAGGATAAAGTCACTTCTCAAAATATTTGAAGAATTACGCCATATTTCATCGGACAAAAATGTATATGTATTTTTTCAATTGTCAAAATGCACTTTCAATATTTGTGTTAGCACCGTAACGCATGGTATTATTATTATAACTATTAAAATAAATTAAGATTTGATCTTAAAATTGTTTGATACAGAACCATAGTTTTATAGCTTCAGATTATATTTGCTTTTGTACCAAAAATACATATCTCAATAACTACATTTGTATTTCTAAATTGTGGTCAAAAATTAATGTTCTGAATAAAAGCAAATAAAATTATACACGAAAAATAGAAAACATTAATAAGAACATATTCTTAAAAGCAAAAAAAGTTCAGTAAATAAGTAAATATCCAGTATATGTTGTTATGATATTAATATTTCTACCTCTTGCACCAGGGTTGTGTAAGACATTCATAGCTCATTTGTTTGTTCCCCCTAAAACAAATATTGGATTAAAAAACTATATTCAGCTATACTCTATTTTCCTATAGGATATTAACCGAGCCCGTGAAGAGGGCGAGCCCAAAGTACAGGAAGTGATTAACCAAAGCGAGGCTGTACTTCCGAGCACCTCGCCACGTGGTTGTGACATCATCAAGCGCGATGTGGAGAATGTCAATGATGCGTGGGAATCGCTCCAAACGGAACTTGTGCAGGTATGGTTATGTACTTCAGTTTATGCTTCTAGATGAAAAATAAAATTCCACTAACTATAGGTTAGACGAACGCCTACATACTTGGTGATATGGAAAACGCACTCCTCCGTAAGCAAGAATTACGAGATTCAATTCCCGCGACAGGTACCTCAAAGTTCCTGAGAAAACAAACGTATATTTTGACGCATAATAGGGGTTTACCGTATCGCTCAATACATTACTTGATTGGAATCATTTGAATTAATTTTTTAACTATTTTAAACAGGGTTTTAATATATGCGGTGCTATCTCACGATTGATGTAATGATAAAACTTCTCTTTCTTCTACCACTCACAGACCGAAGAAGAACTAACCCAATGCGTGCAGCAATGGATCGACTACGAAGAAATAAACGAGCGTGTTTCCGGTTGGCTCAAGGACGTCGAAACCGAGTTACGCAACATCGACCTCAAAGCGACACAAGAAGACAAATTAACCCAACTGCAGCATATTAAAGCGCTGCATGAGGATTTGAATATGAGACAGACTGAGTTGGATGATTTGACGGATAAGGCACAGGGGTTGAGCAGAGTGTCGGGAGATGGAAGGCTGGTTAGTCATGCCAGTCAGTGTGCGACCAAGTATCAGACGCTGTCGCTCAATCTCAAGGTAACCACGAATTTGAAAGTTTGTGTCATATAGATTAAGTTACTCGAAAAGAATCTTGTAATTGTTTTAAGTTGTAAAACATCAGGGTTTTCTTATTCTTTATGTACATGGGGTATAACATATAACCTTTTCGATTTAAAATAGCAATATTTCCCCTATCGTCTTAGAAATCATCATTCTCTAACCGCCTTCTTGGTTTTTCTAAAGACTATAAAACCATTTTGGAAACAATATGATGCACCCTATATGTTAGTGGATTGAATCGTAATTGTTCCGATTTTTGCTTCACATCAGGAATTACTGAGACGCTGGGAACAGATCCAAGTAGACCACCAGAACTATGAGGAAGCATATCACAACTGCTCCGAGTGGCAGAAAGACATTGCCAGCAAACTCCGCTCTTGTGCCACAACCGATGGGGATAAGATAGCACTACAGAACAAGCTCTCTAAATTACAAGTAAGAATTTCGTTTAAAGAGCAACGACAGTTTTAGAATCGATTGTGTTCAATTGCATCTACATGAGGTAAACTTTGACTTTTCACTTAAAATGGGAGTTGGCTCATGGGAAGCTCTATAAGTGCAATTATTGTCTTCACATCATCAGGCTGTATTAGCTATGCGAATTTGCTAAACATGTAGACTATTCATGTTTTGATTCTTATTTGGAGTTCGATCACGAATATTGCAAATAAATAAAGAAAAAAATCAGCACATTAATTTTATCTTAAATAGGAATTAAGTGGATGCAAACAAGAAGGCTTCCAACGCCTTCAACAGGTCGTGGATCAAGCGCACTTGGTGCTGCCGAATACCTCGCCACCTGGAAAGGACATCATTAGTGACGACCTACACGGCTTAAGGTAAGATTCCACCGGAAATGATTGCTCTTTGTAAAAAAAAAAAAAAAAGTTTTTTTTAAAGACCTT
>LQRL01185385.1:0-13141 GCA_001703475.1 Hydroides elegans
GGCTCGACGCCAAAGAAAACCTGAAAACTGGAGATATCGTTTTGGTACTTGATGAAATAACCCCGCGGAATCGATGGCCAATGGCTCGTGTTACGAAAGTCAATGTTGGCAGAGATGGTCATGTCCGATCTGCGGAAGTGAAAACCAACTCATCTGTATTTGTACGGCCGACCAACAAGCTGTGCTGTCTTGAAGCCTGTGCAAAGGATAGCCATCAATGATTGGATATATTGTGATATCTTACAACCACTTGGATATAAATTGTGATTTAAGTGTAAATGTGTGATAAATGAACACGTGGTGAGCCAAGCGCCCACGTTAAAAGGCAGTGAATGCCTAATGTAATAAAATCCACTGTATAATACATATGGATACGCCAACGGATATATATGTTGTATTGATTAACTGTAAATATGTGCATACGTGGTGAGCCTAGCGCCCGCGTTAAAAGGCAGTGAATGTCTTATATCCAAATACATCAACATGTATGAAGCAACCAACGCAGTGTATCCTGCAACATCTGTGAATGAAAATATAAACATTCAAAGAAATCAGCGGTGACTCGCATCCAATCGCAATGCATCACCAACTTCTTCATCTTCTAGTCACAATAACCATCCTAATGTCTTCATGGACTCCAAATACTAGTGCTATATGAAATTGCTATAGTGAAACCTGCAATAGAACAAAAAGTCTGTAATCGAAAATTCCATATTGAGTTGAAATTTTGTAAATGCTCCTTTCAATACTCGCATTTAAGGGGCCGGTGTAGGAAATATCTTGTATATTGAATTATTTAATCGCGTTTTGTCTTTGCAATTAAATTATTATAAAATGTCCACATATATGTCATTGTGTCATAATTTTCCAAATCTTGTTTTAAGACATAATGTAAATGTACCCATATGCGATTTATAAATCCTAGGTGGCACTGTTTGTCAGTTTTGAATATCACGTGAACATTAAACTAAGGTCAGTCGCCATTTGTATTTGAAAAGTAAACATCCAAAAATGTAAGGATTTATTTTAATTTATTTTGTGTAGATTTACGTGGTGTAAGTAATTCTATTTGTATTATTCTACAATAATATAGCAAGGGCAATGTTAGCCAGTATATTTTATTACAAAAAAGTCAAGTTTATATGTCTTTATTTACACTTAAACACTTAGCCATTTAAAGCCATTTAAAGCCATTGCAGTTAGATTAAACGGTTTCCATTAGTGTTTTATGCCTGCTTACTTTTACGCATTCTAAAATTAATTTATATTGTTGCAGGTATAATAAAAGATCATACAATTTGTACCCGAATTACCGAAAATTCCAAATTACTGAAATAATGAACAGAATCTTGAACATATAGAAGAGAATACCGAAATATTGTACCTGATTTAGCCATTCATCCATTGTTCACTGATGTGACCACAGCCATGTCGACTTGATTTAGCCAATAAACCAATTTCGGAGTAACATTTTGTTTTATACGACCACTACAAAATATTATAACAAATCGGTTTATATAATATATCATATTTTACATCCTGTGCCTTATTGTTGTATATAATCGGTCCAGAAGTTTCAAATCTCATGAGCAAACGCATTTTCAACGTTTCAAATTGACAATTCATATACTTGGTTTTGTGGGATTGACGGACAAAAATTAAAATTCGTTTCAGATACCATTGGCAGTTTTTCATAAATTACCTAATATTTAATCTATTTTTATTGACTTGATTATACAAACAAAAGCCAATATTGAATTAGATTCACTAATGTAGCTAATTAAGCAATCAGTCATGTCATGTTTGATTTAAAAATATTTACTTACTTGATTTAGTGCATTAGGCAACTTATAGACAATATGATGTGGACAAAACTACATAAAATTAAAGAATAAAGATACCTATGATATTTTTAAGATATTGTCATTCCGATTGTTAGTTGTATTATTGCCATAAAGCAACAACAACTACGTTCAGTAAAATGTATTTTTAAATAACATGTTTAGAACATTTCCGCATAAAACGTGATTATGAAACAACAATGAATAAAGGGTTGACAAGAGATAATACAAATACAACAATTGCAATATTACAGTTTTGGCTGCATGGTTGTAATCAAACCGATTATGTTTTTGACATTTTATTACTGAGTTTGAATTATTGAAACAAAAAATGTTCATTATGAGAGATTCAGAAACATATCATTTTTTAGCAGGTTTATTATTGATACATTGTCCCACGACATTAAGCATCAATATAAAAGAAACGTACCACAATATCGTAGAACATTCGCGCGCAGAAGCGGTTCAATCCAGGTTATTTTATGTGCGCTCCAAATTACAGTGTGTTATAAGCTGTAAAAGTGACGAATCTTGTGTAATGTCGAATGTCGGAGTTGTAGATGAGTACTATTGGATTTGTGAGTTTATTTCGGTATCAAGTGGTGTTTCTCATTTATCCACGATAGGAAACTGGCAAGTCCTAAGTAAGTCAATATATAGCTATATCTACTATGTCGTTTTATATTTTAGAGCATAAACATACTCAAACTATGATGAGCATGAGATGCTGCACAGAAATAATCTTATGTTTTTATCCATCCGACATAATAATTCAGGATTGTTTCAATTAATCTAAATAAACAAATGTGAATATAGGTATGCATAAATATCTTAAGAATGTTAAAACGTAGTTTTTGGCCCACATTGACACAATAGTATGCCGTTATTTGGTTGCTATGAACGTTTGCTTGACTTTGATTTACTTTCAAACTTCAGGTTAATGACTTTATTACGTGGCACGTCGTCGTTCTGTTTTATTAACATTACGTGATGTCAACAACACATAATACAACCCAAAAACGTCATATGCGCCCCAAAAACGTCATTTCGCAGCAGTATTGGACTTGATGTGAACTTTAATTATTAATGTATTGACCCTGTTGTATTTTTTTTCAGTACCATGTCAATCTGTCTACGACCATGCCTGTTTTGCGGTTATTCCAATCAAACTGAGCTGGTCAGATTCACGTGATCACTGTGCCTCATTTGGAGGTCGTTTCGCAGAAGTGACAAATGAACAAGTTAATAATCATCTCAAAGAATTCGTAATTCGTAAGTTCAAATAGTACATTTGACTTTTACACATGTTCATCCCTTCACAATAATTTGTGCCCTATTTAATTGTGAGAATTTATTAACCAGTTGCACAAATAAACAAACAAAAACATGTTCAAACAGCAAAAATATTTTGTTGTTCTAGAAATCTTTTATGAGTATGCTTAACTTTGAATTCAGATAAGTTTTTCAAACAATCGCAGAAAAATGGTAGTATGCTTTTCTTAATTTACATGTGTTTATTCCTACATTCTTACTCGACTTAAAGTAAATTGAACGTACCGTATTTCATTAATATTCTATTAATGACATATCATTAATATCACATTTTTTCTAAATTTATTTCTGGTCTCCAGAGCAGAATACCAAATTATGGATAGGAGGACAGGATCAGGGTATTTCTTTTTCACATGAATGGAAATGGACGACATCGAATCGCGAAATCATTTGGTTAAACTGGTATCCTGGCGAACCCAATGCAATTACAGAGCGTTGCTTAGAAATGAAGAATTCGTATTATCAAGGCAAGTGGAATGATCAAGACTGCTCCAATGAGCGAATGCACGTTTGTGAATTCGTAATGAATTGACAAACCATGTACGAGTGATCTTAATCACCAGCAATATATGTTTGAGTATTTTCTTCACATTTTGTCGACATCAATAATTAGAATGAACGAGCCATTAAATCATAAAAAAAACATGTTTATCAAGCAACACGATCTTACTTCATTACCATTAATTATTGCTCGTATAAAGATCAGATTGTTTTTTTTTATTGAATACATGTGCGTGTGTGTGTGTGTTTGTTTGTGATGGAATAGTGAATGTCATCGGAATGTTCGGCTGTCAGATAACATGGGCACATAATTTGAACAAAATGTTATCATATTCATCATAGTAATATTCCGACGATATTGAGCATATTTGCCCGGAATGATAGCAATCAAATTTCTCGTTTAGTGGAATTTGGTGTTAATGTGTTATTTCAGATTTAAGGTCAGTTAGAAAGAAACAAAACAAATGCCAGATATACCTTGTATTTATTTGCAAAATAAATCAATTTTAATTATAGCATTTTTTTTGTTTATATACGTACTGAAATAACAAAAAATGAATATAAATACTGATTAAAAGTATATTTATGATTTGACTATGACATATACAGGTGATTTTGGGGCTGAAACGGCCCATCTTGTACCTGTTTGTTTTCTGTTTTCAGCCCCAAAATATATTACACAATGATTTATTTCCAGTAAACGTTCATGCCATAACGTTCATGCCGTTCATGCCATAACAATACATACTGCGGTTTCTGAATTACTGATTGAGTGCTTACGTTGTATAGAAGCGTGCTTCTAGGACATGAGCAGTTTATATTTTTTAGTTGCTTGCGGTCAAGTATGTTCACATTCTTTAGGTTTACCATGTGTTACATGTGGTAAATTAAAGGAGGTTTCAAATATGAAATTAATTTTAGTGAATGTAATTATCTTATTCATTATCAAATATTTATTGTCATTTTAGACATATCTTCCATATAAAAAATCATTCATTAGTTGGTGCCATTCAAACCTTTTATTTGAAACAATAACTTTTTAAAGATGTAATTCTTTTATCAGGGTAGCGATTGTTTTATGTTCTTTCCTTGAAGAACCGGGATGAGTTTATAAAGTAAGGGTATCATTGTGTTATTTTTTTTAATCAGGCCGGCGATGTATCACAAATATATTCTTGGAAGATATTTTTTTTTCAAAATTGAATAATATATACTTTCTTTAATAGCTTAGATTATAAAAAAATACAAATGCATATCATTTTATGAACAAGATGAAACGCTAATTCTTATTTTGATTTATGGGTTTTTTATTCAGTTTTGTTAATTCTGTCAAAATATGAGAATAAGTTTTATGAATCATTTTCATAATTTTATAACATCATCATCAATTATAAAGAAATGCACAATGTAGCTTTTTATTGAGAATTTTGATAATCAGAATAGACACAGAAAGATAAAATCTTATATTCAACACAATTCATAGTATAATCGTTCTGATTGCATCAATCTTATAAATGCATTAAAACTGTTACTGTGTAATTCATAATTTTTTTTTCAGCAAATATTTGTGTAACGCATATCTGCATCCATTATGACCCATAATGATGTTTTGTCTTTAATTCATAATAAACTCACAAACATGCATTGTTCATCTGAACAATGTGATCATTCCATCTTCCTTGAAAGCCCCAAAGTCATTGCATTTCAATACAACGCTCATAATCCTCATTTGGTTCTCCTGGATACCAATCAGACCATGAAATAGTACGGTTTGATGTGGTCCATTTTAGTTGTTCGGCATCCTCGCCTCCAATCCACAGACTTTGTCTTCGATCTAGACAACAACAATATATTCAATATCTAAGAACTATGCAGATTTCAAAAAGCAATATTTTTGGGTTATTTATTTTATTCGCTGAATATTCTTATATCTTGTGTGCCCGAAGCATATGAAATGCCTTCTGACTTATCTATAACTTATACATACTTATCAATTTAACTCATTGAAACACATTGGTTAAATATCTAATCGAGTATTCTATGCAAGTATATTCATGGTATATGAAATATTCAATTATGATAATACGTCGTTTTGATTGACAACATAACTTTACTTTCAATATTTGAAAACAATATGTTGTGCACTTAAAATAATACAGTTGCTACAATATATATTAAAAACGGCTTTTACAAAAAAAAAATAACAGCATTTCCCACCGTTGACGAATTGTTTGAGGTTTTCGTTGATTTGAGCATTCGTGACTTCCGCCAACTCGGCATCAAACCAGTTCAATGAAAGCGGGATCACTGCAAAACAGGCCCCATTGTAGACTGATTGACATGGCACTGGAAAGCAAGAAACACTGTATGAAAGTGTGATCGATGCATTGTGGATTGTAAATGTGGTTCATAACGTATTGCAAATGTAGCTTTTTATGTAATTTATATTATTTCTTCCGTGAGCTTTCAAATATCATTGTAATATTTTCAATAATTTCCTATCTCACCTATACTATACATATTGTACACTTAAGAATAATTATCTTATCTAAAGCGACTTGTTTACATGCTTACCTAAGACTTTCGATTGTTCTGTCATTTCCGAAGAAATAGCAGAAACTTCGCTCTCTGATGTCATCAGACCACAAACGTTACGCTGTCCACCAACAGTTCCGTAATTCACAGAAACACACTTTGCATCTTTTTCGCAAATTCCGGCACATTCTAGTTTAGAACGAACGCGTATGGTTGTATCGTATCTTGCTATAAATTGTAAATTTTGCAGAGCGTAGAAATAGGTAGCATTCAGCCCAACTATCAAAGAATAAATAAAGTTCACTGCAAACAAAATTATAGCCAATTGCCTTATTTTCATATTGATCATAAGTAACAATCCGTTTTGAAAAGCTGTGCTGTTTTAGAAGTAAATCAGTATGATATATACAATTCTTCTGTTAAGTGAATCTGAACTTCAATTAGTTTAGTTTGAATTTCCTTAGTCACAGGGCTATCCGATAAGTTCGTTGGTGCTTGATACTTATATATATTCTGAATGCTTTTTATAGTGTCCTGACTATGCGTTAATTTGTGCAATAATATCATAAATTTGATTATATTTCAACTTTACTGAGAAACATGCATCATTGTAAAAAATATAGGCAATATTGCATGCGACATGCAGCTCACACAGCAATTAAAGATTTACAAATATATATATAAGAACATCCGTTTTAAAACCCCACTGCTGCTGTCTCATTGGATTATGAATAAAGATTCTATTTATATTTTGTTTAAACTTGGATAATATTTCCTATACCATATTGAAGTTTGGTTTAATCATATCCCACTTCCATCGTTTCTTAATTGCATCGCTATAGATCTCTGAAATTGATATCTGGTTTAAAGAGTACTGACTGACATTATTTTCAGTAGCATGCTTGACTGCGCCCTGACTAATCATTACACGTTACAAATGGACTAGGCGGTGCCACGCATTCCAGCGTTTAGCATTGTTGTATCGTCGATAAACACGATGATGTTTTCGCGATATTCAATAATTTTACTTCAAGGTGCAGCACATATATGATGCAACAATAATAAAGCCAATTCTTAAAATCATGATTTCAATCTTAGCAACAAACCATTAACACCCTTCGAGGTACAGCAATGTAGGTTTATAATGAACCTGTAACAAAAAATCTATCTTGCAATCACAATTTCAATCATGGAAACACACCGTTAATACATGATGCATAGCAAGACATTGTTTACGATGCACATTTTTATACATATTTTCGGGCTTACATGAAATTTAATTGCTGATGAATTCTATAAATATTCAATGACAGAACACACTAAATTCATTCAATGTTAAGACTGCTTCATAATTTTCAAAGTTAAATTGAAGGCGCCTTAAGTGTTAGGATTGATTGACATTATGGTTTGAGGAAATAACATAGATTTTCGAAATAATATCTTATATATAGATCTTATGTTAAATGTTATATAAGCTATGGCCTAACTAGCACATTTCCATTTAAAAATATGCTCTTAATTTTTCGTTTGTCGTTTTGTGTATTTTTTTTCTATATCATTTTCCCTCCCCAGTTTCGTTTCAGAAATACGTATGTATGTTCATCTATATCAAAATATGCTCATATGGCTTTGTTAAAGTTATGTTACTCAATGGTTAATGGTTATTGTCAAATTAAAACTGACCATCCATTTTTTTTCTATTTTACATTAATAACAACTGTAAATCGAATAATTATGAAACCACTCTCCGGACCATTCAAGTTCTTCCGAAGCGGTAGACATACTTTGCGGGAACAAAATCCTGTAAATGTCCATTAGTTGTATGTAAACAAATGAAAAATGACCAATAAGTGGGAATTGCTTTGTACTGTTCACAAGCCATCAAACACACGTGTTTCGGGAATCTCTAAAACTGTTTGGAACACAGAACTATAATCCATGGCAACAATCACAATCATTATGCTTTATTTAAAGTGTTTGCCCTTTCTATAAGTTAACAACTTGACGATTGCTCTAGAATTTTGATTGTAACCCCGTGAGCAAAAGTCTAGATTACATCGAAAGAACTTAATAGCGTTATAATTCAGTTCCATGCAACAACAAGTAATGATAAATCATTATCAATAAAATAAATATGAACACAAATATACATGTATGAAGTTCGTGAAATGAGTTTTTGAACCGCAGAATTAAGAAAATACTAGATTGGGTCACCAGTAAAACACTCAATGGTTCATATATATTATCTCTTCTAAAATAATTAAAAGTTGCTAAATCTATAAATATATGCATTGTATATAACTCGTTTTTGCTATTGACCTATGCTTGACTGGCTGATCCAATATCATATACCTAGTAATTATTTGCAAAATAAATCAATTTAAATTATAGCATTTGTTTTGGTTATATATGTACTGAAATAACAAAAAATGAATATAAATACTGATTAAAAGTATATTTATGATTTGACTATGACAATATACACGCGATTTTGGGGCTGAAACGGCCCACCTTGTACCTGTTTTTTTTATGTTTTCAGCCCCAAAATCTTATCCAATTCCCAAAATTGTTTATATTAAGTAAAAAGGTAGATATTTGCAAAATTGATTATAGTAGCAGCAAAGCAAGATACATAAAATTACCATAATGATGCAGTTATCCAAATTTTACCAATCACAAAACAACGTTGGCATTCGATATCAAATGCACAGTAGTTAATTTATTACGCAAGGATCTACTTCCAGTAAACGTGTATATAGTGCCGTTACACTACATACTGCGGTTTCTGAATTACTGATTGAGTGCTTACATGGTATGAGAGCGTGCTTCTAGGGCATGAGCAGTTTATATTTTCAAGTTGCTTGCGTTCAAGTATGTTCACATTCTTCAGGTTTACCATGTGTTACATGTGGTAAATTAAAGGAGGTTTCAAATATGAAATTAATTTTAGTGAATGTAATTATTATTGCTATTTTAGAATAACTTCCATATAAAAAATCGTTCATTAGTTGATGCCATTAAAACCTTTTATATGAAACAATGACTTTTCAAAGGCGTTATTCTTTTATCAAGGTAGCGATTGTTTTATGTTCTTTTCTTGGAAAATCGGGGATGAGTTTATAAAGTAAGGGTATCATTGTGGTATTAAAAAAAAACAGGCTGGCGATTCATCGTAATATATTCTTGGAGGGTTTTTTTTCAAAATTGAATTATATATACATTCTTTAATAACCCGATTAATTAAAAAACTGATACATATCATTTTATAAACAAGATGAAACGCCGATTCTTATTTTGATTTATGAGTTTTTTATTCAGTTTTGTTAATTCTGTCAAAATATAAGAATACGTTTTGTGAATCATTTTCATAATTTTACAACATCATCATTAATTATAAAAAATGCAAAATATAGCTTTTTATTGAGAATTATGAGAATCAGATTAAACACAGAAAGATAAAATCTTATATTCAATACAATTCATAATATAATCGTTCTAATTGCATCAATCTTATAAATGTATTAAAAACTGTTACTGTGTAATTCATAAATCTTTTCAGCAAATATTTTTGTAACGTACATATGCATCCATTATGACCCATAATTATGTTTTGTCTTTAATTCATAATAAACTCACAAACATGCATTTGTTCATCTGAACAACTTTGATCATTCCATCTTCCTTGATAGCCCCACCAACATTGCATTTCGATGCAATGCTCAGAATCCTCATTTGGTTCTCCTGGATACCAATCAGACCATGAGATGTTACTGTTTGACGTGATCCATTTTAGTTGACCGGCATCCTCGCCTCCAATCCACAGACTTTGTCTTCGTTCTGGGCAACAACCAAATTTTCAATAGTATAAATCTAAGCATATTTCAAAAGTGCCATTTTGATGTGTAGTTGACTTATTCACGTAGCTTATGTAGCTTGTATTTTATGTTCTAATAGCATAAACAAGTGCTATCCTACGTGAGTAAACATATCTTGTATAATCAATTCGACTCATTGACACAAATGGGTGACATATTTAAGCGAATAATGGATGCCAGCAATTCCCTTTGCATTATACAACAGGCATGTTTTGCGCAATATTTTGATTTTTTTTCTATATTAAGTAAAAAAAAACATATTTTTACTCTGATTATGTGACATAAATAATACTTTGGGGCTAAAATAATCAAAATGGCGACCCATGGGGAGATTTTTTTCGACAGTAACCCAATGATTTTAAACATCAAATCATTTTCGCGATTATTTATCTTCCAATCTTATTTAAAAAAAACCTTTGCATTATGCGATAGTACAATCTAGTGGTATGTATCATATACCTTTGTGAGGAAACGTCGGTTTAATTGACAACATAACTTTACATTCAATATTTCAAACAATATTTTCTGCACTTTACATAATATAGTTGCTAAAACATAAATAAAAGGACTTTTACAAAAAAAATAACAGCATTTCTCACCGTTGACGAATTTTTTGAGGATTTCATTGATGTGCACATTTGTTACTTCCGCCAACCGACCACCGAGTAATACACAGTTGTCTCGGGCATCAAACCAGCTTAATAAAAGCGGGATCACGGTAAAACAGGACCCATTGTAGACTGATTGACATGGTACTGGAAAGTAAGTAGCAATAGCTGAGCAATTATATTTGGGACTACATTTTCATGCATTAGCAGATGGTTCATTTTTTTTTTCGAGCAAACAATACATTGAATGACAAAGCTAGCCATTTATTAAAAATACAAGCTATCCATATAATAGGACACGTTGAATGAAAACTGCATAATGGGCTTGAATGTTACACCTGATGATCATCTAATCACATGATATTCTAGAGTGGTTCAAGTTTAACTATTGGTTCCAAGTTTGACATATATGGATTCTAGGTGAGCTTCTAATTTTTGACATAGTTGTAATGTGTATAAGTGGTTAATGTTGTATTGCAAATGTAGTTTTTATATAACACATATAATTTCTTCCATAAGCTGTCAAATATCATTTCACTATATTCAATAAATACAATTACAAATCGATCAAGTATTGTAATAACCTTCTAAACATCAAATATCAAAATACGCTTTATTTTTAATTGCTCTGCAACAACGGTATATAGTACAATGTGATGTTGTTATAACTTCTCCTATCTCACCTATACTATACGTGGTTTACACTTCATTATCTTATCTTAAGCTTACCTAAGACTTTCGATTGTTCTGTCATTTCCGAAATAAGAACAGAAACTGCTCTTTCTGATGTCATCAGACCACAAACGTTACGTTCTCCACCTAAAGTTCCGTAATTCACAAACAAACACTTAGTATAGTTTTCGCAAATTTCGGCACATTCTAGTTTAGAACGAACGCGTATGGTTGTATTGTGACTTGCTATAAATCGTACATTTTGCAGAACGTAGAAATAGGTACCATTCATCCCAGTTATCAAAGAAAAAATAAAGTTCACTGTAAACAAAACAATAACCAATCGCCTTGCTTCCATATTGATCATAAGGTAAAATCCGTTTTGAAAAGCTGTGCCGTTTAAGAAATGAATCAGTATGATATATACAATTCTTCTCTTCTTCGTAAATCGTAACTGAACTGAAATTGGATTGAATTTCCTAACTCACAGGTTATCCGATAAGTTATTGTTGTGCTTGATGCTTATATATTCTGAATGATTTTTATAGTTTCTTGACTATGTGTTAATATCTGTAATAATATCATATATTTGATTATTTCAACTTTTTCTTAGAAACACGCGTCATTGAAAAATGAATATGAATATAGGATTTGATTAATATAATGTTTAAACTTAGATAATATGTCCTTTATCATATTGACTATTTGTTAAATCATATCCCACTTCCAACGTGGCAAAATTTCATCGCTAAAGACCACTGATATTGATATATTTATGTTCATATACAAAAAATATCTAAAATTGTATGTATTCATGTATCCTTCAGACAGCGCTATCGATATCATCAATGTTGCTATTTTGTTGTCTTTAACTGTGACATGTTTATAAAAACACCTGTATATAACTCATTAGATGTAGGTGAGTGCGACTTATAATCAAACATCCTCATAATGCCTGACTTGAAACCCCTTGTAATGTAATGCATTATTCAACATAATTAATTAAGCACTATAATTGATCAGAATAAAGACAAAAAGATCAAAACTGATTATACAAATTTATGTTTGCAAATATATCTATATAGTCAAATTTTAATATATATCTAAGCATGTGTCTGACATTTTTTTTTCAATTACCCATGGTAGTACCATTTAAATGGTATATTTTATCAAAAATGGATAAATCGAATAATAACATACACATCAATATCAAATGTTTCTTACACGTTTTCTATAATCATGAAGTTCATGTACATGAAAAAAACGGATATTAATTTGGAAAACTATAGCTATAATCGACTTTAGAACGGGTAGTGCTCATGCTAAAACATATAAAAAAAGTCTAGCCCGAATATAATATGATGGATACATCATAAAAGACAGAGAGTAAACAATTAATTGATTTTACGTTTATATACAAACCTATTTGATAGATATGTACATACCCAATGGACAGTGCATTCGATCGCATCACTGTAACTAATTATATTGACAACTGCGGCATGGAACAGCGAAATCCCGTTTATAATTCAGACGCGTCGCATTGTTTGATTTGCAATTACAGCATTCACATAATGCGTCGCTGAAGAATCTTTGTAAGGTCTTGCATATTTCAAAAGTGTAATCAAGCGTTATAATCAATCGGAATGAAGCTAAAATATCAAATCAGACTATTTCCATTCTGAAAGACATTTATAACGTGTTTATTCATTTGATGCTCAAACCTTGTTAAAGATAGAATCAGGTTATATCTATATTTGTTTTAGAAGTCGAATGT
>LQRL01185390.1:6701-17217 GCA_001703475.1 Hydroides elegans
TGAGCGCCGACGGCGCGAGCGAAATGTGTTCATTGACTATATCACGAGATCTATTCATAGTATGTTAAATTGGTATAGCCATCCTAATAGAAGCCAAAACAAATCAAAATTAGCGAGAAAAAAAAATGTAATAAATAACAGGACGCCATTATATTAATCGGTTCAAGCTTTCAAATACAAAATGTTTTCATAGCAACCCAATAATTTCCTATGTCCATAAACAATCTAAGACGAAACTTCGAACTTAATACTTATAAGAGATACTTACTGTCGACGGATGTTAATGTATATCATGTTTATGATTTATCATTAAAGTCGACATTTCAATTCATGCGCCGAAGGCGCAAGCGAAATTTTTGCTGATAAGAAAATTGACAAGTTTTTCTGCATAAATAATCGACTGAACCCGGAAAATATACGAAATAACCCAAAAAGTTAGTCGCGCGTCGGGCGACTAACTCTAAAAAGTTAGTCGCCCGACTCAAAAGTTAGTCGCATACGCGACCGTGCGACCGCCAAGGTAAACCCCTGCACCGTGTTGTTTATATTTTGTCAAATTTATGATTTACGGGTCCTGAAGATTCTATTGACCCAGCCCACCTCATTGGTGCTAGCCAAGATTGGTACTGGCTATTGAATAGGGCTACTGACGGGGCGGAGCGGCACGACACTGGTAAGGCGTTCCATAGCCTAACGATACGAGGAAAAAAGCTGTTCCTGCCGTTTTAGGCATGAAGGAACTGGATGTATTGATATTTCATATTGTTGATTTAATAGGAAGGCCGGACCTCGACGGGGAATTGTACAATAAGGCCGTTTCCTATTTATTAGAAAAGTGATGGATCGTGTAACGCTCTGCGTGCATATAGGGGTTTCCAACCCAGCTTTAAATTTAATGTCAATCCATGTAGGCCCTACTACCAAAAAACTGTCTCGTTATCGCTCCGAGTCATAATTCATTGGGCCTCCCCAAAATGTATTTGGAACAAACTTATACAGTTTAAAATCGTGTTGTAAAGTGTAATATCTCACGAATACGAATACGAGTTTTTTTTTTCGTTTCACAAATTTATAATTACCTTCAGAGAGCTCGACGATTTGAAAGAGAAGAACAAATGGTAAAACTACAAGTATATCCAACTCCATCGCGTTGTATATAAGTAACCCAATATTCAAAATATGTTTTTCGTCCTTACGAGTAGTCAGAATTAGACATCATTGTGATTGCTTGATTGAGTTGCTAAAATTTACAACAAATGTCATCGATATTGTCCTAAATATCCGTGTATGACATACTGTTTAATATAAATAAACAATAAAATCGTTTCGTTATCCAGCATTTTAGAGAGTCAAATAATCAGTTTCACTCCCAAATGAGCTACCACATCTAAATATTTTCTTTCATTTTTTGTCTTTTTTCTCCACAAAACACGGAAGTAAATGGAAATGACGCTCTGCAAACATGTGAGGCGGTAAGAGAGTTCGATCTCTCTTACCACCGATACCCACCGAACAATACATTTTAGCATTTCATTAAAACAATGGGGATTTTGTGTAAACAAAACCGTTCCTCCACATAAATCATCTATTGATATAAAATAAATGTTAAATAAGTTAAACGAAATTATATAGTGGAATGTTTGATAGTCTGAGATTAACCGAAATCCCCCGCTTGCCTGCTAAATTTCAAATGTAACATATGGGCTACAATGTGTTTAATACAAAGTCAGTAGTTTAGTTTGAAATAAGGTATAGTGCGATGTCTAGACAAGCTTACTATATGTTATGTCTTGAGGCCATTCTTTAAATGAACACAGATCTGTTCCATGTTATGATATGTTATGAGTTTAATAAGAAGGAACTCTATTAGACCAATGTAAGATAAAATAAGGACGACCATACGAGATCCCTGTTTGGGCTCGTATTATGTCAAAACAGTTTTCAAGTGCTTAGTGGCTATAATATCGTAGCTGTTCGCTTATTTTTTAAAGACTCGCTCTCCATATACATTTATTTATCTTTTTTTTTTACAAAATCAACTTTGTTATCATATAGACTTTTGAAGTTTCTAAACTGCTTCGATTTATCGACAAACCAGTTTCAAAAGCGCTTCTAATAATAATATAATGTGTACTCTTTACTCCCATATACATTCTAAAGATTCATATACATTCAACATGATTAATTCGTCTAATCAACATTTCGTGAGACCAACTCACATTACATTATGCTTCACAAAACTTTAGCATATACGTGAACTATAATGACATCAGATTTCTGATAGTTGAAAACATGAAATTAAGTATTTTAAAAAGGGACATATCTCTGATTTATAACCTTTATGTAGACATTTATTAGATATTTCAGCAAAAATATTCTTGACGTTGCTTAAGATAATCTAATATTCTCTTAGATCAATATTGCAACGTTTATTTCTTTAGTTATTTTAATGAATATCCAGAATACAATCAGTGACTATACTTTGCAGCAATAGATCTTCATTATAAAATGACAACTCAATATCTGAGAATGGGGTTGATTACAGGTAAAAAAAATCTTATCGGCAAAATATATGCATGTGGATTATACATATTTTAAAAGATGTTGGAAATGCATATTCATTTTAATGCATAAATTCAATATAATTAAAATCAAATAAATCAAAAGACTAATTGATCTATGATGTGAGCCAATAACCAATGGTGATCTAAGTGAAAAAAAAAACATTTTCAGAGTTATATATATTACAATGAAATGATATGAAATCAGTAGAAACATTGTTTCAGAGATTATATTAAAAGATTATATTAAATATTAAAGTTATAATGAACATTTTGTGCGTATGTGTTATCGATGGCTCAATGTCGCAGCCAAAGTGCATCCTTGTTTAAGCCATTTGAAATACTTATGCATCTTTGTATCGGAAAAATGATACCTCAAAAGAAAGTGAATCCAAATCATATGATGTTCGTTTTAACGCCACACATCTTTGACACAATTATTCTTTTTATTAAATCTATCTTCATATTTCCGATACAAGTATTAATGGCGCAGCGGAAAGTTCAAATTCAGTTTTAGGCGTTTTATCTCTTATTCGGAAAATGCATTGCATTTTTTTTTTGCATTAATACTGATTATTCGAAATAAAAATATGCATGTAGAATATATTTCGATAGGATATTTAACAATTTACAAAGAACATTACTAATAATCGGTTTCCCATTAATTTAATATAACATATAGTGATCTTGTTTAAGATCAATAAATTACATTAGAATATGAAAAGCATGAAAGTTAGCATATGAAAGGGCTAAAGTTAGATGGCAAAGTGTCTTTTGCTATAGACAACAGTTTTTGGCTAAGATTTAGAATTTTCCACACAGTAAAAAATTGTTCTCAAAAAGGGGGGTGATACGGCCCTATCAAAGTTTTATGTTTGATAGACAGGTCGACAGGTAGACAGGTCGACAGGTACGAGCACAATGGAAGTTTTCTTTACTTATAATGAAGGGAGTTATAGTGTATGCGCGATCGTAATTACCTGTCTACCTGTCGACCTGTCAACCCGTTTAGCATTATCTTCGTGACTATATTATATCCTAAAACATTATTATTTCGCACATGTTTATCAATAACCCTCATAGTTTTCACCTGGCCACCTGTCGACCTGTTTACCTGTCTACCTGTCGACCTGTCTCCCATAAAAATATTATAATCTCCGTGAATTCTTTACATCCTTAAACATTTTTATGTCTCATATCGATAAACTTCATAGGTTTCACCTGTCGATCTGTCTACCTGTCGACTCGTCTCCAAAATTAATCGCATCATTTTCGTGAATATTGTATATCCTTAAACATTTTAATGACGCCGCTCAATATCCTTCATAGTTCCCACCTGGCTACCTGTCGACCTGTCTACCTGTCGACCATGCTATTTTCTTCTCATATTTCAAAAATAGTCCTCAAACTTTCAATATTCTTACGCGTAAGTGTGTGGGGAATTAAAAAGTTGTTCCCAGTTTTTTTTTCAAAAAGGAGCCGAACACATACGTTTATTCAATAAATAAAACTATCCTTTTAACATTTGAGCTACCACCGATGCCTCTAAATTTCAACCCCTTTGTTATTTGCATAGATTTAAAAATGCATGTCTTTGACAAATTATGCATGAAATCGCGTGAAATTTCCATATTTTTATTTTAAATTGTTGTCTTTACACAGTGTTTAAAATAGTTGCAATATTCTTCTTCCCTTGAAATTTTGATAAGATAACATTTAATAACGATAATGTTATTGGTGTAAGTCATATACGCCTCCCCCAACTCAATTTATTAACAAACCATGACGATGAGTAAAGGGCATGCTTGAACAATAAATACACTGTTTACTATAAATTCATATGCACAACTATGAATCGCATCGCCTCTTAGTCAAATTTGACCTTTTACTTTCACAATTGTAATAATCCATGCTACTTCAAGAAGAAACATTTTAAGTTGATAAAATACAAGCATTGCTTAGGAGGACTATGGCATTTGGCTAGATGTAATTAACCCTAAATGTGAAAGCCCATACAATCGACTTAAGAGTAGTACATAACACAAACGTATTCCCATTTAACTCTCTGGATATCTTATTGAATGAATTGCAATTAATTCTGTTTTAACGTTTACTTAATGTCTTTAATGTAGTTCTATGAAATTTTGAATTTTAAACATGCATCGTCATGTCATAAAAGTGAAATATTTTTTAAATTATCAACTATTTTTATATAATTTAAAAACATTGAGCAGTCGATTTTGATTATAACAAAAAAATCGAATAAAAAGTAATATTTTTGATAATTTATGTACTTTCGACGAATAATACATAAAGTTTTGTCTTGCGAAAACAATTCAAATTGAGTGTTACAACTGAAGCAATATAATTAATGTCGAATTTTCAAAAGCACATACAGTTAGAATGGAATATAACTTAGACCCTATAATACAATTTATTGAATTTACCATTATTATAAAGTTGAATAAACACTGAATCAATCATATAAAATCATTTATATTTATTTAGTATACTTTTATTAACTTTTATTCAAAATACAGAAGTCAAATTTAGGCAAAAGTGTTAATTATTCTGGCACAGTTTTCATCCATTAATCGCGTTGGAGGGGGTTAGCGAAATATGGATCAAATTAAAGAACACATTTGCTGCAAAAAGAGCTTTTTAAATATCAATTTGGCAACATGTTTAGAGGTGTATCTAAAGTTGAGCAATGTTTGGAAAATCGCACATTTTTACAGCATAACTCTGCAGAATACAAGCCTTTGTAAATAAAAACTGGGTTGTGGGTTGTGATAAGCAAGGGATTAGTTGGCTGCAAAAAAACTAAAGGGCAGTTCTAAACAGCCTTGCATAAAAACCACTTACTAGAACCACTAGCTGACTTTATTGTAGGGCTGTGTGCATTTATATATACGTCCTTAAAATTAAGGTCGTCTCCCCTTTTTTCCATGGTACCCTGCACCAAACGAACATTTCCAAAATTTTCCAGATTTTTTTAAAGCTTTAATCTAGCGAGATTTTTTCACTTGAATATGAATGTGATGCAAATTTATAATGTGATATATATCCCATTTTAAAATGCAAAGTAGCTTGAACATTGGCCCAGTTGGGGGGCACATTGTGTGAGGTGGTCAGGTATTAAATATATCACTGTCATGTGCAAAACAAATATGTATTGGCATGTTCCAGTTCTTCTTATTATATATTTAATGGGCTCAATACGCATATATAAGTCATGTATTATGGTTCTAATAGGAGCGCTTATTCAATACTTCAGGAAGTTCAACTTTATAATAAAGCGCGTTTTCATTTTAATTCATATGCTAGATACAATTTGATAAAATGATTTTTCTGAGCATTAAACGGGTTTGATTTTAAATTCACTTCGTATAGTTTTTCAAGCTATGTTAAAATCCCAGTTAGATTTACAATTTGATTATGATCTTATAATCTGTTGTCAATCATGTGGTCGTGAAACGACAATGGTAACGACAAAGATGGCTGGCATATAGTATATTAACCACAAAAACGTATATTCAAAAGGGCATCATTAACATGCCACAGTTTGCAAGCGCAAATAGACTTATTGTTATAATCACTCTAAGCAGTAAATGAGTGTCGAAAATGAATTGCAGTGCAGAGTCCCTCATATCTCTTACGTGATTGTATTTCTATTTATTGATCAAGTGGCAAGACAAGAGTTATTTTACCAAATTCAGTGGGGCGATAATAAGAGCTTTTGAGACATGTCTGCTAAATGAAATATATGCAGACATTCTGATTAGACAATTGCCATCGGACCTGTTTTGAATGCAGTCAATAAGAGGCTAAACTTGAACAAAAATAAAGTTGGGGTTTGAACAGAAAATTCGTATTTACAATCCAATAAATGACCGATATATATACAAATATGGCATTGGGTAAGAGTGGTGATGCTTGATGTTCATTCTACATTGAATCCGTTTTGAAGCACATTCGATAATTGCAAAGCAGCAGTAACCAACATTCGTTTCACATATCGTCAAAATAATGGCATACAAAGGCTGACCTACCAAGGAAAGCCCAATAGGGTAACTGAAAAAAAGAGAAAAAAGGGCCTTGTGTTCGTGAAAGCCACACGTGAGACAAACTCGAACAAAATTTAATGATCCGAGTATATGCTCATTAAACAGGGCAAGTTACAAGATAATTGCGGTGGTTGGGAGGGGGGGAATCGACCAATACCTTTTCACTTTTGCTATAGAACCCCATTTGTTATTGAAAAGGCTATATATCATTGATCTATTCGAGGATGAATAAGGCGTATGAAGTATTTGATAATTGCACGGAAAGGGGATGGCCTATATGGTACAACAAAAAGAGATGAGAGAATAAGCGAAGTTACTTTAAGAGAAAAGCTTTGGCTGTGGCTAATGAGATTGAAAAGCTGATGGGAGACAACAAACAAGAGCACTCAATAAATCATTGAAATTATTTGACATATTATAATGCAAGGTGTTGTAAAACCTGTTAGTCAATAAAACTACATTATTACATGGTTGAGGTGTATTTGAGGTGTAAGAAATGATAGTGAAAGGCTAAGATGCACGGAAAAGATGTACTGCATCCTAGCTCATCTTCTGATTACAATTTAACCCAGCTGCTGTTAACAAATGTTCAGGAGAAAATCAAATTTTCGTAATAAACCAATATCAACATAGATATATGTTTGAATCATTGATGTCAAATGGATGATTATTTTATCCAGGATGATCAATGTACATAATTATCACTTATCAGTTATCACTTATCAGTTATCCTTATTTCTGGTTCAAAATGAAAATATTGCATTATCGCCCAGCAATGACACTGCATAAAAACATCTGTTTAACAACCGTTTTCCATGTAATAAAGGGAATACAATATTCAGATGCAGGATATGAAGATGTTTATTGCACTCAGGGAGTCAAAGAGGATGCACGAAGCCGGAGGCTGAGTGCATCCAATTTGACTCCCATCGTGCAATAAAAATCTGTCAATCCTGCACCTTCATCATGTATTCCCATAATATACCTATGTTTTATACACCTAAGCGCCTTAAAGAGTGTATTTCGATAACAGATTTTATTTAAGAATTAATTTCTTGAATAAAAAAGACACTTTTGTTCGTTTTCGTAAAAAAGTCAGCTCAGCGAGGAAGATTTCGCCACAGAATATATATTTCAAAATATAATGTGCTTCGTCGTCCTGAAGTATTCATATAATAATTGTTAGATTTTTTCGCTTTCCTACTTGCTTTATTATTATGTATTTCAGATTCTACCGTAGTTTATGATGTTTTCTAATATTCAATTTAAATTTTATTTTGCTTATCAGTACTCTTATTGCCTCTTTTATATTGTTATTGTTACGATAGAAGTGAATATATCTTTCCATACTTTATAAATTTCATGTAAGTGAGTAAAATATATGCTTTGTAGATTATTTGACGAGTAACTCTCACTGTATAATTGGCTTATCCCGTTTTAACATAGGCGCGGTGAACTTGGCAGCGTTTGGAGCCATACACATACAGTTTACAGGCGCATTGTAATGTAAACTGCTTGTGGGCCTCAAAAAATGACGTCGTTTTTCACATATTTAATTACTTTTTTTATATTGTTTGACCATCTTATGAATCCAGTCCGTAGATATTGTGTTATCTTATCCATGATGATGTTACATGCTAGGGATAAAAACCCATATATCTGTGCGATTATATTTTATTTAATTGTTTAAAAGATTGAGCACTCAAATTATAACCTTAAATGTATTTAATGAGTGATATGTCACGAAAGACTGAAAAAGATTTTCAAGAATTTTTCAAGGTTAAAGGTGTGATAACCACTAACAAAGCAATTCTGAATATATTACACTATGTTAAGAGGCGCGAAATCTATTGATATAGATGTGGATCCCGATGCATTAAGGGATGATAGGTCCGAAGTTTTATTAAAAAAAAACTTACAACTGAAGACGTTTTAAAATAGCAATTGTACATTTTATGCGAAACAATTTTATTAACAACCTTTTGAATTCGTATTTTGAATAAAAAAATCACATTAATATGCACTTTCATCGTCTTTCGAATTCTAAATATCTTGTGAAATATTTCGTTAATCAAACGATGCTTGTGCTGCAATTTTACAAGAAATATTGTTTTCTTTTTCACGTCCAGTTTGCACCTTTTTGCAAAAATTGCCTAAAGTAAGAGTGTTCGAACGATTATATGGCGTGTCGCATCCACACACAAAAAAATGTTGGGAATGCATGTTACAGTAGGGTTGTAATGTTTCGATGTTTAACTGAGTATGTGGCCAGTTTCTTGCCTTTATCCATATTAAGAACTTATCATTTTTTTATCAGAAATTCAAGTAGAAAAAAAAACAGATTTTTTATCCTCTCGTTTATAGTTATATATTGATTAACTATTGCATTGACCCCAACTGTATCTGTACTTCCGCGTTGAGAGTTTTTGTCTATATAACGGAGCAGTTTTCCAAGATTCCATTACGTTTTTTTTGTTATTTGTAAAGAATGAATAATGATATTATAGCATACACTATTTGAATCTCGTAAATATACGTAAATATGTATGAAACACTTATTTCACCATGAATCAAAGATGCACCCATCAAAACACATTGAAAAAAATATTATTTTTTCCGGGATGCCATGCTTACCAGTCTAGCAGTCTTTTCGACAAAAATTACTGGCGAAACAAAACAACAATGGCCGAAAATTGGTTTGAAACTTTGAAAAATGCACAAAAAACATGTATGGTACAAGATGGTACGTAATTTTTAGTTGAATATATAGTAAAGTATCACACTATCATGAAAACATGTAATAAATTTTAATGTTACACTAGTTATGACGGTCAAAGGGTGAGCGATAATATGGGACCACGTTTCTAAAATGGCAGCAGGTGCTGGATTTTTCTTTTACGTCGTATTTGTAACCAGCCATTCTAAGCAGTTCTATATTGATATCTAAAGCAATAAATGACTGATGAAGATTGTATTTTGTGTATTTGTTTGATATTAAGCTCAATATAAATTATTTGATAAATGTTGTCGTTAAACGCGCATGATCTCGTCTCGTAATCTCGAAATATCTTAGTGATGATAAGGCATCCGTTATCGATATGATGCAATAATGATGTCTACATGATTGTCGTCATGGTTACTGTTTATTCAGAAGAGATCTCAAAATTCACATGGAGTTTGGATCTCTCGAAATTGTCCAACTTTAATTCCCACAAAACTTGGGTAGGACCCCTACCATTAGTTACTAAAGTTAGTAGAATTTGATGTGCAGATAAAACAGTAGGCCTTTGTCTTCAAATTATTAGGCCCCAACCCAAAAGTTGGGGGCCTATAGAGTTGGGGTGTCCGTCCGTCTGTCTGTCTGTCTGTCCGTCTGTCCGTCTGTCCGTCCGTCTGTCATCGCTTTCTTGTACGGGCTAGAACTTTTGAACGGAAGGTCATAGAGACTTGGTTATAGGCTCAAATGAAAGGTCTCGGTCCGTAGATGTGCCTTTTGACCATTTCGGTCAAAAACACCCCACCGGAAGTGGTCAAATTGGCCAAAATAGCCCAAAATAGCGGTTTTTCAAGGCTTGAGCTTGTACGGACTAGAACTTTTGAACGGAAGGTCATAGAGACTTGGTTATGGGCTTAAATGAAAGATCATGGTCCGTAGATGTGCCTTTTGACTATTTCGGTCAAAAACACCCCACCGGAAGTGGTCAAATTGGCCAAAATAGCCCAAAATAGCGGTTTTTCAAGACTTGAGCTTGTACGGGCTAGAACTTTTGAACGGAAGGTCATAGAGTCTTGGTTATAGGCTCAAATGAAAGGTCTTGGTCTGTAGATGTGCCTTTTGACCATTTCGGTCAAAAACACCCCACCGGAAGTGGTCAAATTGGCCAAAAT
>LQRL01185399.1:0-20841 GCA_001703475.1 Hydroides elegans
CATAAATATAAATCTAGAATATTGATTACGATTTGGTGAACTAATACAAATGCGGTTTTGCTATTTGATAATCTAATTAAGCTGTAGATGAACCTCATCAACAAATTAAGATTAAGTTCTTGTTCGGGTCAAAGTCTATGCATATTCAAATAAACTTGCATGCGACCTTTTGAATATAATTGGGGCTCCATATGCTTCATTGGACCAAATCGGGAATGAAAAAAGTGTTTAAACCTTTTTGTCAACATAAAATATCAATTTCGTTAATTTAATAGGAATTTAGGGGAGCCTTTGTCGGTGATGGGATTTGATTGGTTTCTAGATGGAAAGCTTTTTTTAATTGGATTTGAATGGGTATCATTAGAGTGTTTGATGTGTGCTGGTGCTGTCAGAATAGCAAGTCAATTTTATTCTACTTTGTTTTACGTTTCAATCTTTTTTTTACAGGAGATACGATTTAAAAAATAAATATGCAAATGATATTTGGTTTCAGGATTTTCAGCGAATTTGCTTTTTAGCCACTGCTCGTGAAGCAAACCGTGCTTATTGCAGGCAATATAGCTTAGTTTTGCAGGAGTTGAGTGTGTTAATTTTGTTTCTTGCTTTCCTTTTCTTAACTAAATCTTACTCTAATTGGAATTGTCAAAAATATTAGCTTACCCATTGTTCAAAGTGTTTGTTTTGAAATATTGTAGTGCTTATGTAAGCAAATGTATAAGCTTAAATGTTAAAATGCCGTAAAAATGCACCTTGAGCGATAAAATGGGCTGGATATGATTCAAAACGAGTAAAATTGTGATATTTAAAAATTAAATGCTTGACATCAGTTGAGTGGAAAATTATCGCGATGCATGACTTGCACTTAAAGATTGAGATATAGATTGAGGTATAGATTGATATCAATTTTTGTCTTGTTTCAAGGCACGATTTTGAGCACTATTCTTTGACATTTGCGTTTAGATAACACATTCAGCATTAGTTCAAACATTGTTTTCAAACATTGTTTATTTCAACCTTGCTTATTTGTCATAAAACGTATCGAGTGTTTTAGGTAATTCACAAGTACATTGAGCTGATGAAAGTATAACTTTAATGTGTAAAACACAACAAGATTTTAGAAATGTGTATCTTCATAAAAATGCCAGACACATATGTAACATTATTAACATTATTTATTTACATTATTTAACATTAATAACATATGAGTAATATATTTGCAATCTTTCAATTTCATTATTCTATTTATAAATCATCTTTGATAAAACTTTATGAAATGAGGTGAAAAAAAACTTGATGTTTATTTTTATTTATCTAAAACAATTTATATTTAATTTGATTCTTTATTTCACTTGTCTTTGTTGATAACAATTAAATCTTAGAAATCGGATGGTTTAAAACAGTACCATAAATTATTGTAATATTTTGGGCATTCATTGTTTATTAATTTGCGACCTGTAGCAAGAAAGACCGATTAAAGTGCCCGTATCCTATTGTTGTGATTGCAGCGGTAGCACTAACCGTCATGGAAGACCACGAATCGGTCATATAAACATTAGATATTCAACATCAATTAATGGAATGGTGCATCACATTCATTAGGTGTAGCATAATCAACATTAAAGGTTAGTGGATGTTATGCGGTTCGGGAATGTATCCATTATTTTATGTGATTTTATATATTTGCAACCACCCTGCATAGCCCAATTGCAAGCAGCTAGATATGTAGAGAGCGTGCGAAGTGACGATGGCACTATTTGGGTATTCTATATCGATTTTGATTGGCAATTCAAGCCACTTTCCATCATATAATACCTGAAGGCGGCGATTGCCTGTATCAGCCACGAGTAGACTTTCATCACTCTGCGTTCTACACAGGCGCGGGCAAAAGAATCCGTAAAAGCATTCACCGCGATATGTTTGTTGTAATTCGCCGCTATCATCCAAAACATAGATGCAATGAGTCCTCGCACATAGCAGTGCGATGCCATGACTTGTGACGCGGAGTGCTTCGATAGCAAGATCACAATCACTTATGGACGACGCATTAATGGTACGGATAAGCTCCCATGTCTGTGTTTCATACACACAAATGGATGTATATTTTATATAAATAAGTAAAATGAAAATCACTCAATAAAATGGATGATCAAACTAGTGCTATTGTTAAGTACAACCATATTATAGTTATAAATAGCAGTTTCATATTAAACACTTACATTTTTATACATTTTTAAGTAACTATCTAATTATAGCGTTTTTTATGGAAAACTATGAACACGTATTACTTTAATACGTACTTCTTTTTTTATATATGTTTTTCAATATTGAAAAAAAAATATTAAGAAATATTGTACTGGAACATAACATACTCGTATATGTCATAAAAACAGGAACATAAACAAACAAAACTAAAACAGAACCAAAAGAACACTTTTGGAGCTGAATTAATTAACGCACCTGCATATGAAATGAAAAGTAATCCACTATCGGTGGCAATCACTGCTCCATCATCTACTTCCAACGCGCAATAAACCGTATTGATTCCATCAAGATCAATGTCACGCATATGGTTTAGATCGAGGTCATATACACTTATGCCGCCTTCCCCAGAGCTCCACAGATTATTGTTGATGAGACGCAGTGAAAACGACGAGCGAATTTCTATGACTTTCCCTGCCTCATAGGTAATGCTGGCAGCTGCCGCAAGCCTAGCTACTGGTCCAGACTCAGGTTTCTAAGTTTTGAAGCACAAGAACGCTAATGATTTGAATTGATACATATATAGTTAAACCTTAGCACCAGGGGCGCTATGTAATTATCAATATCTGAAACTAATTGACAAGAAAGAATAAGCCATGTAGTCTTAGGCTGTTATCTGGTAAATCTTATTATTGCGCTAAATCATGGTTGAATTCAGTAGTTCTAATATACAGAATTGTAATCTTGCCTTAAGTATTATATATGAATAAAACAAAATATAAATATAAATACAATTCTATCATAATATTATAGAGTATATGCCAAAGAAGCTACGGGTTTATATTTTCCCACCATTTGCGACATCACATGTAAATTAAGATTCTGAGAAAAAAATTTCGTCTTACCATAGCTCTGAGGCCACATAGGATTTCGTTGATAGCTTCTATCATGTCGAGGCGTTCACGCTCTTTTAAGTGCTTGCGATTAAACTCAATCTGAAAGAGACATTCTTCGCCTTCTCTATTAGCCTCATTTAAGAAGTAATTAGGAATCCGTTTGTCCTTCTCGAGGAAGTTTTGCATTTTTTTACAGATTTTACAGGCCAATTCACATGGTGTCATGGATAATTCCTCCTTCGTAATTCCTTTTGATGTCATGATGACAACCATCGTTTTCAACATATATGTTGTAATTCTTTCAACGGAGCACTCGTTTTTCAACCTCTCAAATTTATTTTTGGCCCCATGGCATAAACTAAGAATACCCCGAACCGCTTTTGCCATTCTATAACCTTCTTTTAAGTTCTGAGGCAATCTATTTATTATATGATTTTCATAACCTGAGAATCCAAGTTGAAATCCAACTGGATCTCCATACATGATAATATGTGATTTTGTCATATCATCATAATCGTTTAGAAACATATGCTTCGGTACCTTGATCGAAATATCACACTCAAGTGTTGGGATGAGATCAATACTTATATCTGGTAATTGATAAAAATGCTCGAAATAATTGAGTCTCATGCAAGAAAACTTTACTTTATTAGTGTCAAATCCAAATGGTTCGATAAATAGAGTATCTCCTTTTAAGAATTCGATGTCCACATTGAGGTCTGTAAAGGGTGTTCGAAGACATGACTTTGCTCTCGTTAAAATATCTTGAATACTTGTGTTGAGTCTTTCTTTGAAAATGTCAGGGTTCAGATACAACTGTCCTTGAATTTCAAAAAGCCAATTATGTATTGGATATGATATATCTATTGAACCCAGCAATCGAAAGAAGAATACATTTCCAAATTTTATAATTTGAAATAATTTTGCAATATCTGTGAACACTAATTCATAATCAAACTCATCTGGATGATAGTTCTTTGTGTTTTCTTTGGCACTTCCCACCATATTTGGATTGCATCGGAACAATGGGTTGATTTTGTTCAATTCCCTACAAAGTGCTGTCATGAATTCATTAACATGTGATTTTACCGCTCCGTATTCATTGCAACTATTAATATCTTGCCAAATCTTATTAACTGCAACGCAGGGACGCATGGCATTTTGTGAGCATAAATGTTTTCCTAACCCAAATTTTGTTTTATGCCATCGGATTAATCGGAATACATCATTGTCCCATGACAGAAGACAGTTCAAATACGGTCGGTTAGTTTTTCGGTTAGATAGCTCTTTGTGCTTTATTACGTCTTCTAATTCGGCAGGGGTAATCTTATTCCATAATCCCTTTTCTGAAGCGCTATTCAGTTCCAAAAGGTCCAAAGAAAGAATTGTATACATATAAATTCCAGAGTCATTGTCAAAATCACTGCGTATCTTTCGCAGTATAATTTTGTAGGCGTGAACAGCATTTTCACTTGAAATAGAAAACGAGTGTTCCATAGTCGAGCAATATCATGAATTATCGAGAGATGGCAACCTCGATTTATGCTTTCAATCAGAAGTTTATCAAAAATGATTTCTTTTGAGCTGTTTACGGAATCAAATATAGCATTGACCAGCGCACGCATACGTCATCCGAGGTTTATTTGTATACACACACTCAACAAGACATCCATAAAGATTATCTAGTTCTGTATGCTTTGCACTGGATTTGAGTAAACTCTGATAATGCTTTAACAATGCGCAAAACATTTCGAAATCATCATTTAAGATCGCTTTTTCCACTATTTTTACTGTCAGCGGTAGAGATGCATTTCCTGGTGCCGAATTGAGAACGGCGTTTACATTATCGATATTGCCCTGTTCTATTGCATCTATAAAGACGAGTTCGGATTCCGTATATGGCGTACTACTATCTAGTTGTGAGTCAAGTGATTCACTTTTGTCTACCAACTGACTTTCAATAATTGATTTTTTTTTCCATTTTGCTTTAAGTTTGCTATGTTCTTTTGTCAATTTAATTTGAAGTTCTTTGAAGGTTTTCTGTTCCGGATTATCAATGTCGATGGTAATTACAGATTGGTGATATGATCTGTAAAAAGCATTGTTGTCATTAAAAACCAAATCTAATTTTGCATTTACTTAGTTTGGCTTACAAAACGAACCTGTTGCGATCCTCTTTCAGGTTACTACCGTTAAACTTCTTTCAATACTGAATAAGAAAAATCCATTTAATGAAAAGAATTATATTATATTTATTATGTAATTTATAGATGAATGAACATAAGTTTATTAAATAAATCATATATAACGATATAAAATACAATTATAGCATACCCTCCACACTGTGTCTCTAGTCTTTGTATATTCGAGTGGTCAGGTATGGATACTGGTTTGCACTCAATTGTACGCACACCTGAGGTGTTATTTGCTGCGCATAAAAGTAAAAGGTACACACAGAATGCATTCCTTGAAAAATACTTTTCACGCTGATATTGATTCTTAACATGTAATGAAAAGCATTTTATTCTGTGAAACAATGGCAACAAATCGGTCCGAGCACTTAACTTTTAAGATTTGGAAAGCACATGGAGCATTATAGATCCATAGTTATTACTCTATTGATTAGTTATGCATTCGTCAACAGCCCCCCTGGTGCAATGGGTATTGGGCTCGCCTAAGAAGCAAGGGGTTCTGCGTTCGAGTCTCGCTCGGAGCACTTTTTTTTTGTCAAATATTTTTTAATGAAATATCGAATCATAATTGTTGTATCTTTACTTACATTGATATTTGCCCTAGGTTTTTAATAATAATTTCTAAATATCAAGTTAATAACACTGTTTACCTTGGCGCCTTAGATTTTAGAAACAAGTAAATGTACCGCAAAAAACACATATTTGATAATCAAAATAAACACTTTGGTGGATATATCTTGTAGTTATTATTAAATAAATATGTTTAAAATTAACTAAGAATTACTAAATATCAAGTTTAAACAATGAATGAATTCATGCAAAAACAATTTTCGTTATGCCTTTACTTTGGTTTGAACAAGGAACCAACAGATCACAGCAACTCAGCCAACTAAATACGTTTCAAATCGAGCTCAATTAGAGTAATTCTAATGTGAAATACGTGAAATTATTAATAAATCATACAAAATATAGAATAATATTTCAAATTAAAAATGATTTTGCCCAAAAATAAGTGAGTTATTGTTGATCATAAAATGTTAACAAACGTTGTTAAGCGCCAATCACGCAAAACCAAGCTTGTCCAACCCCCTAACAGACTGAGCTAACATGGCTAGCTGTTCTTGATTCGTGATACTAAAGTATTTAGATAGGTCATTCTTTATGGAAGGTATGCAATTAAGCGAACACGCCACTCGATTAGATATTGAAGGGAATAACAGCACTCTGTCATTCAACTCTGAACTCACCCTTCGGGTTCGGTCAGACTTGGCTGATTATAATCTCGTGACGTATTCCCATAGTATATATATATTCATACAAGTTTTAAATTGAAAGGTTGCTATTGTAGATTTAGTAGGGAATATGAATCTCGTTGAATAATAAATAATAATTGGTTATAAGATACAGCGATTTTAAGATAAGCTTTTTAGTATATCAACATCCCTTCTTTTACTACCCATGTCTCAATTTTGACTTGAGTCTGCATGACATTACTAGTATATGTTACCTGAACGCACAAGTATATGTTTAACAAAAAACAAATATGAAGTAGGCATACCCATAGTTTATATGTTGTTTCTATCACAGGCATATCAAATCATGTCTAACCAAACATGGCTATAAAGGGTTGAATGCTTGCTTACTTCCGAAGTGTATATCTGACATCTTCAAACATCACATGAGATCCATGAACTATATAACTTGTAAGCCGAAAATCGTTATGTTACTGTCAAGATATATATTGCCATTCATGTAAAGCAATCTACCTTTTTGCGACTTAAACAAGACTATTGATGTTATTCAACGCGTAAAATATTCGCACAAAGATACTCGAATAAGTCACGTTTCATGAATTGATTAAAAATGTGCTGTATCAAACACGCAAAATGAATGAAATCTTATCGTGTATACCCTAATGTTTATAGTTAAGCATATAAATGGGGATGCAGTTATTATAACACATTTTAAACCCCATCATTTATCATTGAGTAATGACATGTTCTATACAATGTATGTTGGGTGCCCTCGATGATTTTGAAGTGGTACATGCAAACACCCAATTAGTACATCATATCAATTGCATGATAAGGCAGTTGGACTGAAAGATAAGCTCCTCGTGATTAAAAATAAGACTACCTATATAGTCAATGAGTAAAGCAATTCACCCGATGATTTTCACCCGATAATTCACACCGATTGACGTTTGCACAACGTTGTATTTAGGTCTGCGGCAACCACTACATCATATTCTAATTGAAGACATTACTTCAACGTCGCGCAATGAATCCACCATTTGACAAGGCAAGTCACATTGTAAAACCATTGATATAGCTAATTATAGATACAATATAATTTTACATAATAGCTAATTTCGTTGTATTTGTTTCATATATGACATTCTGCATTTAATAAACATGTGATAAAAAAATATAATAATAAAGATTCAGGATTCATAAATAGGAATTATAATTGCAAATAATTATATAAAGATCTTAAATTTAAAACTAATTATTTAAAAAAATCAATATTGAAATTAAGTATATAGATGGATAAGAGAAATAAACCTTCTGACACCAACATCAATATGCACCATGGTACTGTTGGAAAACCGCTCAAGAGAATACAGTCGCGTTCAGAATGTGCACTTGTAGTATATAGTAAGGAAACTATCTTCTAATATATGCATAATCAATATTAGGAAGAAATAAAGAGATTATCGTATAAGGACTTGAGTTTGTTATTCCTTTTGGATGCAGCGAAGTCCTTAAACTTTGCCAAGATCACCTCTTCTAGTTCTCTTTGATACTCTGAGCGCAAACCTATGCCTTAAATGTAAGATTTGTCGTGCATGTGGGTCCTAGTTAATAGAAACTTGCGATTCCCGTTGAAATATAAACAAATCTATCGCCAAAAAATATACCTATCACTTGTAGCATCCATTATCTACTGACCAATTAATGGTCACTAAGGTGACAAGCATAAATAATGGATAGTTGTGGATAAAATTGATCTCGCATTTATTGAACAAAATAATCATGCATTTCTATTCCATCCCACATCGCATATATTTCATAAATTCCGACAAAATAAGGCATAATTTCGGGTGTAATGAGCATATTTAACCCGACTCATAGTAATCGAAGATTTATCGAAGTAGTGTTTTTTTTTTGGGTAGGAAGGGAGTTGAAATCTTACGGGTGTTACCAAGCGAGAAGGTAAGAGAGCTGAGTGTTCGTTGCATATTGAAATCATGTACATCAAGATATGATAAAGATATTGTCAAAAGAAAAAAAAACATTGTCATTAACACATATATTGGGGACCCATTCATTATCTCACCACATTGTTTTATAAAAGCGCCCGCAGTTTAGATATAACTTGACTTATTTCGAATGCTAAACATAAATTAATTTGATCAATCTACTGTATTCAAAAAGTTCTTCTGTACGTTTTTATTTATGACCTAATCTCTGCTCAGTCTTAAGATGTTAAGATATTGTTAAAAAATAACAGATGATTGCCTCGTAGCATATAAAACCTTTTAATATTTGCAATTTTGAGTTATTTATATGTCATATAAACAAGCTTGAATCAAACGCTGCTGTTAACGAAGAAAATGAAATCAATTTTATTATCAAATAAAATATAATACATTTTGCGTTTGTTCCACACTTTCACTTGACAATTAGAATTATATTTAACATATACAAATTAATTCAACTATTCACAAATCTTTTTATTGCGTTTTTATTACATTGCCGCAAGCAACAACAGATTTTTGTATTTGTAATGCCTGACATATATACCATTTATTAAACGACTATAGTACAATTCAGTCGGTATTCTAATTGATATGATAATAACTTTATATTCGTCACTTGAATCTATACATATTAAATTTGTCACAAGCAATAACATAAAGTGCATGGTGAGTGACGACGGAATCCTCGGGCAATGATGGTTGTGGCTGTAGCGGCAGCACGCGCCATTGGCCGTCATGGAAGACCTGGAGGCGATCATTCAAACGATCAACAACTAGCATGCTACCATCACTCTCGACGCTACATATGAAGTGTCCATAAAACTCTCCGGCTGCGTCACCGGGCCCGCCGTGCGTCTTTTGCAGTGTACCTGTGTCATCCAACACATAGATAACGTCATTTCCACGGCATGCAAGTGTGATGCTGCCGTCGGTGACACGGAGTGAGTGGAAGCCATGACAAGCTTCACTCGTGCATGCCTTGATAGATCGGATCCGATTCCATGTGTTTCTTTCGTACACGTGAATGTTTGGGTCCGAATTGGAAGCAGCATACACGAGCCCAGCATGCTCACAGACATCATCATAGTTATCAACTGCTATTTTCTTCACTGGCTTGCCTGTTTGAACAAAAACGATGTTTTTATATATGTAAGATGGTCGACGACAGTAACATTTTTCTATGTAAATCGTTAATATTAATACTATAACCATGTATAAGAATTATCAGATTAGTTAATCAAATTAAATACCTTAGTTAAAATAGCAAGAGAAATACAGATCGGGTAGCTAAACATATAAGTTAATTGATAATGCATATTTTTTTTGTTGGTTGAATTAGATAACATTGAGCTGACATTTCTAAGCATTCCCTGTGAAAGTTTGTATCGATGTCTCGCTTACCATACCTGTATAAGTTATAAGGAATAAACCATTTGCTGCTGCGATCACAGCTCCATCCCAAACATCTACCGCACCCCACACAGAATCTATTTCGTCTAGCTCCATATCGCGCACGTAGTTTAGAGCGAGGTCAAATACGCTGATGCCGATTGCTCCTAAGCACCACAGATGGTCGTCAATGCGACGCAATGACCTGGGCATGAATGATACTGTTGCCTCTTTTAACTCTGTGATGCTAACAGCTTTCGCAAGTTGTGGCAATACACCTGATTCCTTGTCAACATTTGAATATATAAAATGGAATTACTATATAAAATGGAATTACTTACTTACAAATTACTTACACTTACTTACAAATTTTACAATAAAATGTGAAATTGTTAGCATCAAATGTCAAGGCACACTGCCTTGACATTTGATGCTAACAATTTCACTATCAGCTTTCGCTGTGTTAAAGCTGATAGTAGTAATTGATACCGGTTACAGCATGCTGTTGCATTCATTTGTATATATTCTTGCATTTTCTAGCGCCTGCCAGTGTTTATCTTTTATCTACTTATCAATTTATATAATTATAAAAGCCTGATGTATATTTGAGACAATTTGAGAATATAATCAACATACTGATGCAATGGAATATAATCAAAAGATAATATCATTTATGCTACGATTGCACTGAATGGTTTCAGGCTTTAATAAAGTTTAGGAAAATTATTTGAAATTGATATATGCTAATTCATTCTGTCGATTTAATGTCATGAACAAGAGTATATTTGAAATGCATGCATTATATGATATAGCGGTATAGACATATGCATTAGCATGCTACGAAAAATGTATGCATCGTCACGACCCAACTGTTCCGATGAAAGTAAAGATAAGTTCATTTGACAAGAACAATATAAAATTACATATGCGTTTGCTTGTTATTCTAGGTTTTAACATATGATAATTTCATAAATACATATTTAGAAAATAAGCTATAAAATATTTCAATATAGGCATGACTTTTATAATCCAACATTGTATGCAGTTGAAATTCTTTGAGATAATGTTGCATTAATTAAAATATATACGATTTTCGTTTGCTTACCATTGTTCTAAGGGCACATAGAATCTCATTGATGACTTCGATCATGTCGTTACATTCCCGTTCTCGTAAGTGCTTGCGATTAATCTCGATCTGAAAGACACACTCTCCATCTTTTCTATTAGATTTATTCAAGAAGAAATGAGGAATTCGTTTGTCCTCTTTGAGGAAATTACGCAATTGGTCGTAAATCTTATAGGCCCAGCCACATGGTGTGATCGACATATCTTCCTTCTTTATAACTTCAGAAGTCATGATGAGAACAACGGTTTTCAACATGTATGTAGTAATTCGTTCAGCAGCACAGTCATTGTTTAATCGTTGAAGTTTATTATCGGCCGCATGGCATAAACGTAGGATATTTCGAACTCCCTTCGCCAATCTGTAACCTTCTTTGATGTTCGAAGGCAAGTCATCGATGATTTTATTTTCATATCTTGAAAAACTGAACTGAAATCCAACTGGATAACCATATGCAATAATGTGTGATTTTCGAAGCATCCCCTTAACTGTTAATAGCTTATGTGCAGGTATCGAGATCTGCACATCAAACTCGAGTGCTGGGATGAGATCGATACTGATTTTAAGATCCTTTCTTTGGGAACCACAGTCACCAATATAATGCAGTGTCATGCAAGAAAACTTTGGTTTAGATGTGTAATAACCAAAAGGCTCAATAGTGAGCTGCGCTTCGTCACACAATTTGATGTCCACACTGTGGTCTCTGAAAGGCAGGCGGAGCGATGATTTCGCTTTAATCAAGATATTTTGAATACGCGTGTTAAGGGTATCCTTAAATATATCTGGGTTTAAATACCATTGATCTTCAAATTCAAATATCCAGCTTTGAATCGATTTCGATATATGAATAGGCGATTCTAATAATCGTAACAGAAATACGTTTTCGAACTTTATAGCCTCAAATGATTTTGAAAGAGTGTTAAAGACTATTTCATAATCAAATTCGTCTGGATGAAAATTCCTTGTTCCTTCTCGAGCGCTTCCAACGAGATTTGGGTTGCATTGTAGAGCCGGGTCGCAGTCTGTTATTTCGCTACATAAGTTTTTCATAAAGTTATCCACGTAATCTCCGATTCTATCATATTCTAAGTCGTTTTCTTGTTTAACGGCTTGCCAAATATTTTTGACGGCAACACTTGGATGAAGTGTTTCACTTGTTATCAATGAATATTCCCTTCTATGCCATTCGACAAAATCCATAATGTTACCTTCCGATGAGAGCAGAAAGTTTAAATATGGTCGGTTGAAGCCTCTGTTAGCACTTGCTTTGTGTTCCAGTACCGCGTCAAATTTGGCATTTGATATCTTATCAGAGATAATCTTATTAATGCCTATATTTCGGTCGAAGTCAATAAGGCCCAAATTTAGCAGTGTATAGACATAAATGCCTGAGTTTGGATCGAAGTCATTTCTGATACCTCTTAAAACCTGTAAATAAGACTTTATTCTATTTTCATTTGAAATGGAAAAAGAGTGTTTCCACAATCTGGCAATGTCATGAATAATTGACAGGTGACAGCCTCGATCTATACTTGCAATCAACAGTTTTTCAAAAACAATCTCATTTGAATTCTTCTGAACGGCTTCTAATACGGCATTAACCAACGCGTAAACCATTTGAGGTTTATTTCTATACACACATTCTATAAGAGAGCCGTAAATATTGTCATATTCTGTACGTTTTGTATTTGATTTCAGCAAACTCTGATAATACTGTAGCAGGGCGCATAACATTTTATAGTCATCAGACAACACAGAACTTTCAACTAAATCTGCCGAAACCGCTACAATATCTTTCTTTGGGGCTGACTTAAGAAGTAAAGTCACATTATCTACATCCCCTTGATCAACAGCATTAGCAATATTCTGTTGAATTTCACTATATGTCGTTTTTTTTGTGTTTAGATTCTAGCAATGTACCGCTTTCACTATTGTTGTATTTTCCATGTACTTCTCTATCCCGCTCCTCCTTCCTCTCTGCAGTATATTGACTCATTGTCTTTAGAAGAGGCGCACAAAGTATTTTGTTGTGTGATTCATACCTAGCAGGTTGAGAAGGCAACGGTACAAACTCTGGCCTTCTTTCTGCCACCTGTGTTCTGAAAGCAAAGTAAGCAAAATAGTTGGTAAATAGTTTCGAATTAAAATCGTAACTCAACTATTTTGTTCATACAAAAAAATACATTTTTCTTTGATTGAATCAATATTAAGCTAAGCTGCACTTGTATTTGCAGTATATTGAAACATATTTATGAGTGGATTATATAAGAGAACCTTATAATGATGCACACGTTATGGATAAACTGTTCGTTATTTTAGCATTTTCGTATTTTCATACAATTACACTACTCTAGAATACAATATTATGTTTGGTATAGATATATACATATAATGGGAAATAATCTGTTATGTTATTGTTATTGTTTGTTAGGTTATAACAAACGGTTTATATTGTGAGTTTTCATTTCAAAATTTGCTCAACCCTCTTTACAATATTACCGTTACATTTTTTATGCTATTTATGATTACCGATAATTATCGAGCACCGCCACGTCATTTGACTTATTCTTATATTGATGCTTAATATGAATTCCTTTACTACCTATAACTGCCACATGCTTAAAATATTGATCCGTAATCGAGATAAACAACACATTGTGTGTAAGTATCATATTACGAGTGTAACGTTGTGAACTCCAGGTAATATGATACTCCAGGTAGCTGAAAAACACTGATATATGACACGAGCCGGGCTAAAATCAGTGCTACTGATAAAATGTTTGATTGGCTAGTCAGCCAGTGTACCGATTGCGCTACCTGACAATGTTTGAATGATAGGTTATCAAGTCACCACCACAAATATAAAGGTAGATAAAACACACAGCGAAACGAGTTTTATTCATAGACATGTAGACGACACCTATCATTCAAATATGATCCACACAAGAATAGATGTTTAAAGAATATTGATAACAAAATATGTTCAGTTACTGAAACATAAACTTATTAGTCCCCTGGTGCGGTAAAAAGATGTTTTATATTCTCCCTTTAATGACATTGATTATATTGAAAACTCTATCTATTAATTAATGTTTGGTAATAGTGATGGATTTACATAACTATACTACTCAGCATTATAATAAGATAAATGAATGACATATGTATGCCATTCGACACCCTGCGCGCTACTTTGTACGAACGATACCTTAACTATCCCTAAATGAATTGTTTTCCTTTTGCCATTAGAAACAAATTATATCGGAACTGTGTATAAAATGCTTATTTCTAATTTGTGTCCAAAAGAATTATATATATATTTTTTCAAATTGAATAAAATAATATTCGATCTTGGTGTGTGATTGTGAAAGAATTCGTACGAACGAGATATCAAGCCCTCGATTGATTTAATTTTCCGTCGACATATTGAGCACATTTATTTGAACAACACAGGTGTGTTTTATTTCCAACATTTTATGGAAATTCAGCGAATGTTGTAAAATGTTGACTTTCAGACTGAGCATAAATATATTTACTATCATTGATACTAATTTACTATCATTGATACTAAATGCATTGATGCATGATATAGTATCATTATTTGATATAGATAATGTACATTATCCTTTATTGCCACCTATATACGGGTCTTAAAGTAATATATGCTTTGACCAATAATTATAAGTAAGCTAAGTAATTTTGTTCCATCCCATACATTAGACTCAAATTACAAATGTGCATCATTTTCTCATTTGTTTGGTACAATGTTACGTGAGTGAGTTCAAATTTGTGTAGACAAAAACAAGCACCAAAGCATTATTCTAAAAGGAGATGTATCATTAGTTTGTTTAATATACATTCTTTTTCATGTCCACGAGATTGATTGGGGTATCAATTGAAATTTAGGTGTTATATGAGTCACACCAATTCGAGAAAAACTTCACATTGAATTTTATGCATAAATGGCATACACATGCATGATTAATACGCATGCTAATACAAAGCGGGGCTGCTAAAGTGAGAGGCAATGGTGACAGAAAACAAATTTAAAGGTGAATTTAGAATGAAAATAAACAGTGTTAATGTGTTATATGCATTGCTCTTTCAATTTGTATACATTGCTTGTATAAATCAAACATTTTTTGTTCAAAACCACCAGCTGGCCATGCGATTCTTTTGATTAGAAGTTAGTAGAAGTGGCTGAATCATATTATTATTTTGATCTATGTTTAAATCTGAGTATTAAAGCATACAAACAAATTGAAACAATTAATTAATACAACTCTTACATCTCGGATGATCCTGTATATGTTTGAGTGGATCTACTGACACTTTGTGGTTCTAAAATGAAAGTATTCAAACGTCATTTTAACTGTTATAGTTATTTTTTCTATTGGTGATAAATAACAATTCAAATTTTGGTTTAACATAATATGATCAACTAGTCAATTTTTTTTTACGAATTCCGGAAAAATACGACACACATATTTATTTCATTTTAATATCGTAACATTTGTAAATAAAGAATATTAAAATTTGATAGAAAATGAAAAAATATTGTCACAACCTTACCTGTTAGTATTACGTAAATAATGAATGAAATTAAGATTGCAATCCATATTATTTCTCTAACCAAATATACCGCTATTTCAAAAATAAATAGCGCAAGTATTGCATACAATATATTGATGGTGTTGTTTGTTTCTGTTGCAGCATCTCTTTGGGGATTACTTTGCCCGCTGCTTGTTTTTCGTTGAGACATGTCCCCCTGCATGTTTAATGCAGAAAAATCATCCGAACCGTTGTTCATTTTTGAAATAATTGTCTGAAACAAATGATATGAACTAAACAATTTTCATATACGCATGGGTTTAAACAATAATGTTCTTAAAAGTGTCTTGTGTATGAAGTCAGCCACCTGGACATTGGCATGGGCTATAGCATGTTAAATTTATATTGAATTAAACTGAAATATTACTAAAACAATTACAGTATGATAGCAATTAATTATTTGGTCGATTTGTTTCGTTCGCTGTTGAATGCTCAAGTATGTTTTATGAGGTTGTATTAATAAGCATTGATATGATTAATGGTATGATTTAAATTAGTTATAATGTATTCCTAATTACAATTTTACAAATGAAACACAATTTTTGCTTATTTTTTGTGTCCAGTAAATACAATATAGGGCTGCATGGAGATCGAGCGCATGATAAATTTAGAAAAAATATATTTTTTTAGGCAGGTGAACAGCATGATAGGATATAAAGAACATTCAAACTTAACTATACGCTGAAGTTTTCAATTTAGTTGCAAATTAATTGCAAATATTTGTCGAACCGTACACTTTAACATGATCTGACATGATAACTGAAAGCCAGTAATCATTATTTCAAAAAATACATATGTAAAAATAAATATTTTTATTCCTGTAAATATTATCTGTTTTCATTCGTAATAAATATTTCAAATGGAAAAAGAAACAATTACCTTATGAAACACTGTATTCAAATTATTGTATGATTCTTAGCTTATTCCAATATAAACCAGGCTTGATAGAAATAATTTATTGTCTTGTTATATCATATATATTATATTATATTATAATCTCAATGTCAGTGTTGATACAACATATATGTTTATGTTTGCATATGACCACCACTCTTAACTCTCATCTTATCTATGAGTGCACTCTACATGCAGCCTTGGTATATTTTTTTTATTGGTATGCGTATGATTATACAGCTCTACCACTCAACATCGAGGGCAATCAAGTAGCTCATTAATTGTATCTAGAAATGTACTATAATTGACAATAATGTTAATGAAAATGTAACTTTTGCTAGGCGTTATCTTAGTTATAAAACGTATCTAGTTGTAGCTGCTGTATTGCTGTATTGCTGATAAAGTTTAAGATAAAATCAGTAATGTTATGTAATTTCTTAAATAAGTTGTGTACCACAATGTTGCTTCAACCGCAATATAAAATATACACCAACTTCCATATAGATTACTTGAATCTTTGAATCTATTTGTCCTTAATATTAAATATTCATGCAGCATGGCTGCTTATTCTCACTATAAATCGGCCCTTTTAGTTTTTTGAGTCACCTCAGATGCCTTTGATTTAAACACCCCTTTTTTATTTGCATAAGATTAACAATGCATGTTTTCTGCTGGTTATGCATGAACTCGTGTCAAAATTTAGCTTTTCTTGCCGTTTTTATATTTTATTTTAAAATGGTTGCCACATTGCTTTTTAAATGAAATTAACATATGATAGAATTAGGAATAAGTTGGTTCTAATAGTGGTAGTTATATACCCATCCATTTCAATTTATTAACAAATTATGGCCGTAAACATTAGGCGTATTTCTTAAAAATCACACTTCCCATTGAATAAAAAGATTGTAGGGCAAAAGCCCCGTAGGGCAGAAGCCCCGCGATTTTTGCAGCTAGGGCGAAAGCCCCGCGATACCTCAACGTACATATTTTCATAATTGATTAAATATATCAATGATATATTTTTCTTCAAGCAAACCAAAATTATAAGTGCATCTACTCTCGACTCAAATACATGATCTCATTTAACGGCCCTGTTATTAAAGTGATCGGATTATCTGGATGCTTGAATTGATTTAGAATTTTCAACATTAACTTGATAACTGCAATCAGCGATGCGAATTCAACATTTCTATAGTGCCTTCGCTTAATAATAATATTTATTCAAAGTCATAAATACAAAAACAAATTTGCGCTTATAGCAATAAAAAATAATTAAATCTATTTTTTTAAATCGCGGGGATTTCGCCCTAGCCGCCACAATTGCGTGGCTTCTGCCCTACGGGACTTCTGCCCTAAGGGGCTTTTGCCCGCGCTCCGAATAAAACACTTTTATTCTAATGGAATCGCTTTGGCAAATGATAATTTTAATTTGCATGTATATTTTTTTAATGTAACATCTAAAGGAATAACAGACACGCTATTTTAAACAGGATCATATCATTTTGGTTGAGCTTTACGATTCTTAATGTCGACATTGCCGCTTATAATCGGCTAAATATCATAACATAACACCAACATAAATCGAATATATTTGTTTGAACTCGCCTTATAGACATCTTATTAAACGAATTCCAATTAATCTGTTTGCATAGATCATTTTATCTTATGTAATTCTATGACTAGAAACAACACACATTCAAAATGCACTTTAAAAAGGGTATGGTATGAACAGTTAAAGAGGAATTTTCTTATAATTAATAACACAATTTCTCAGATTTATGATAAGATTTAGGAGGTAATTCAAATAAAGTTAAACAATTCTTCAATACTTTGATAAAATGAATATAAGTCACAATTTATGTACAAAATGTGCTTTCCATGAAATTAAATTATATTTTTTCTAGCTAAAACATGTAAAACTATAAGTATTTCGAATTTGCCTACATAGTCATTGGCGATTTATGAAAAAAACGCCATGCAGTTACTGTGTAAAAACAGCAAGGAGTTTTTTTCTGGTGATATATCGAATTTAGTATCATGATAAAGTCGATTAAACGCTGAATTCAACACTATACAAATGTTTCATATATATCTAGATATACTATTATAAAAGTTAAATTAAAATATTTAAAAATCTGAATTTTCATAAGTCAATTATGCCAAATTTGTGTTATTTTCTAGGCGGATGTTCATGCATTAATCGAGATGGAGGGGGTTAGTGATATTTAAAGATGATGACAGAACATATATTTAAAAACCAATGTGGCAACATGTTTTAAAATGCGTGTTAAATTTGGGGAAAATACACGTTTTTGTAGCATAACACTGCAGATTACAAGCTTATGTAAATAAAGACTCCGGACCAAATGGGGTTGTGATGAACAATAGACTGGTTGGCACCGAAAAACAAAGTGGGCCACTCTAAACATCCGTGGCAGTAAAAGAATATATATGGCAGATGTGCATAGATAAGTGCCTATATTATCCAAAAGGTGTGTGTTTTAACATGTAACATAGTCTACATGTATACTACGCTTTATGGAGATGGGCGACGTTATGAGAAAGGCAAACAATTTTTTACACATGCTGTTTGTAACCAAAAGATAGCCGTTAATAGAAATACAAATTGTATAGGCTTGGAGTTTTTGCTCCATATATTTGTATAAAATCAATATTTTCTATAGTTATTAAGCACAAATGTATGATTGTATCACGAGGACGAGGATGTTTATCATAACGACATTGTACCTTCGGCTGATATATTTGCTTCATCAAAAGGGTAGGTTTAGTATGCATTTGTCAACAAGTCGTTTTTGCATCAATATATATCGTGAAGAGTTTGTGGTATGTTATATGAGTTAATCCTTTTAATTATCTGCATAACCGTTATTAATCAAAGTGATATTTTGCTCCAAAAGAATGCTTTTATTAGCGATTGCATGATTTTGGTTAAACTCTATGTTCACTGTTAATATAACATGAAGCACACCAGGTTGACGAGATTTCAGAACAGTTTTAAGTCCTACCTTTCTTACCTTACTCCTAAATATTCTTATAAACTTACTCTTCGGCCGAAGTTGTTCGCGCTCATTAAGCTCTTAGTCAAACAATTTGATTGGAAGCAAAATCAAAGTCCTAAATAAACTACTCTTCTATGACTTATCGTTTGCTTACATATGATTTCGTTTACAGATCATATGGGGGACCCAAAGGGTAGTAGAAATTCATTATTGGCAATTCTGCTTGCCTTGCATATAGTACTAGAAATTAATTTAAGTACCTATTAAAACACCTTAATTATATGTTTCACAAGGCTTTGGGCTTCTTGATGGCAACTGATTTGCTGATGCATAACCCTCCCTATAAGCGGTATATTTGTCAGCGAGTTCATTAGATTTTGCCGTTTATAGGAGCTCATTAAGGTCCCAGTCTCCCCACAGCGTCCGTTTTTGTAAGCTGGATGACCCGCATTTATGTATTATCTAGGCCTTTATCTCGTCATCGGTGTTTGTTACAACTAATAGAAACTGTTTTGCACGCGAATTTTATAATATATGAAGTGTTTTTAAAAATGTATCATTCACAGTCCGTGTTGTCTTTCCGAGTTAACACCTCTATTTCCGAATCATGTGTGGCGGTTTCATTATTCAAAATCTCATAGATATCAAACGCCTCTGCCCCTAAGTATTGAAGCAGTAATAACGTAGCTAAATATGTCCTTTCAAGAATCCGTTTGAATCTCGTTTATCACAAAGCACCACAGAAATTTCATTTTACACAGTAATTACATAATTAGTATTATACCATTTACCATAGATGTGTTTATGTTTATGGTCGCCATTGATAATATTAAGATATTTGTAAAAATATGCTCCTAATTATGGGCTGTTAATACCTCATTTTCGTTTAAGCTTGTTTCTCACTAGGAATCATAAATATAAGTGTGACATCATAAATAACATAAGAGACAAGAATAATGTGTCAATATAGGATGTTCTATTTTAATGCAATCTTGATATAATGAATATGGGAATAAATATATGGCAAGGATGGACGGGATCGGTGTGAAACATTGACGCGACAGGCGTAGGGTGATCACTTGGAAGAGCAAATTGAACAGGTGCTGGATAGGGGATTGATAGGCTAGATTGTGTAGTAAAATTTCAACGAGATTTATCGTTGGTATATGTGCTCATGTTCATCGTTGATGTATGCAACGGTATGTGAGAGTAGATGTATGTGGGAGTAGTTGGAATAGGATAGCAACTTCTGTTTTAT
>LQRL01185401.1:8439-19655 GCA_001703475.1 Hydroides elegans
TAGCGTTTAACACACAGGAACCTAAAATGGTACTCAAATTCTAATTTTGGGAAATTTTCTTCTTATGCATGATATGTATATATAAAATCAAAGGGTTTATTTTCTACCAAGAATTTGAAACCTTGGTTTTTAAATTTCATAATTAACATATACTCTTTTTGCATTGATGTTTACATAACCCTTTTAATTTCATGCTTCAAATATGTGTTAAATATAGGTACTGAATGCCATTTAATTTTAATCCAACTAATTAATCCTATATTTAAAAGCTTTAATATATCTAAGCTCCATATGCATCCTAGATATTGAGCATTCTGGCTCAGAAATTTGATTTCTAATAATGCACATCGTGAATATAAATATCTTCAAAGAAGTTTAGGCTTTTGTATTTTGTTTTTCATTTAATCATACATATCGAAAATAATAGAAAATCTAAAGGGAATACCATTAAGTCGCCTCGATTTACCTCGTTAGAGGTTTCAGACATTTTAGAAGGTCTAATGTGTATGGCATGCATATGGCTCCATCGATAAACTCTGCAGCTTTTATCATGACGTCACAAAGACGCGCTGGCTGCATTAGGTTATAACAGCAACAAGATCACGTGATGCAAAAAATGTCGGATAGCATCCTGTATTATCGCTCATTTCATTTGCAAGGCAACTGACGACACCCGTGAAGAACAATTTTTATTTTTTATTTTTTAGAAGTGCTTATATAAGCACGATTGCTTACGTAAGCACACCCTGAAGAGTTGAAACCGTAAAGATTGATATAAAAAAATCCGCATTCAAATCCGTCCACAATCTTCGGAGGAGTAGCGATTTTAGAAAAAGTTTACGAACTAAATAAACAAATAAACAAATAAATAACGGCAAAGCGGTGGTACAAACCCCGGTTTGCTTCGCAAGCCGTGGCTAAAAAGTATAGTTCATGCATCTACAGTCTTTTTAATTATGTGGTTTATCATATAATATATTTAAGATATATAAAATGGACGTTAAAAGTATTGATTGGAAGCGTTACATTGAATCGTCTATCAAAGGCATCAAGATTTATGTATTGAAGGAAGATTTAGCCGATATTGAAACGACTCGAATGTATATGAGAAGGTATGATCCTTTTACTTGTATTTTAATCAATAACATGCAATAACAGACTGTAGTATATGAACCAATTAATAGCTGCAACAAATACATAATACAGTTCCCGAAACCTTCCTTCCCGAAACGATTTTTCAAAGTCATATCTAAATTCATGCAAATGTTGTAGTTGGTCGATGTGTTATGAAAAATACAAATGTTTAAAGATGACACGCCTTAATTACCACAATAAAGTCGTATTATAATGTTATTTTTTAGGTTGGGTTGGATCAAAGCCTTCCTAAAATTTGTCCTAGGAACTATTTTGTTGTTTGCACTCTTCTTTACCACAACAGCATAGGATATCAGCACATTGTATTTCGAATTCAATCCAATGTTCTATTTGTCAAAATGCTATGATTAACATTTTTGTTTACGCTTTTTTAACAACGACATTTAAGTAAAGAGATTAAATAGCAATAGATTATTCTATATTCTATTTGAAAAGCAGAAGTTATTACGTATGGTAATGTGTTAACCAAACTGTTTGCTTAATATAATAGAGGGGATTAAGGCTACCGATGTAACAGCCATTGAGGTACAGTTATCTTTTATTTATTCCTAGAATAGAGTGACATACGGGATGAAATAATGTTTAAAACAGACGTCACCCAGGCCCTTTTGATGCTGATTTTAAGCAAGTCTCCACACAATGTTTTAAAACATGCTTCAAAACCTACATACCTCAAACAATCAAGCAATATCCGTGGATAGTGGTAATAAAGTATGTAATCCAAAACAAAAGAATAACAACTTCATTCCTTATTACTTTTTAACATAATACATGCCATATTGATCACTTTTAAACAAATATTTAACATTTTTACGCTAACGTGTGTTTATTTACAAGTTCCATTGTTCTTATGCATTTACGTGCTTACGTCACCGTATTTCTACGCAAAACATTGCGTCACAATTGGGCTCGTATTTATGACGCTAACGTTTTAAATGGGTCTTTTTTTTTAAATGTGCGATAATTGTGTTTATATGAATTTTGAAATGATAGAAGGTAGTTTCGTAGGTAGTTGGTGAATGATTTTGAATTTATAACGAATATATTTCATGTTCAAATAAAAAAAGGACATAACAAATATAAAAATATTGAAATGCATTTAATTTATTAGTAATAATAGTTGTATTAATACTGGCGGGTCCAAACCAAATTACTGGAACATTTTTATCTTTGGCCCTTTCGGGGATTTAAAATTAATTAGTCATTTTAATAAAGTTGACATTCAAATTCAATCATATAGGAATAAAAACAATACTTCAATTCGTGACAAGTGAAATCTGTCATTTCTCCTCGGGAAAGCAAAAAACATAGTTTCACTCGAGCTTCGCTCTCGTGAAACTATGTTTTTGCTTCCCCTCGGAGAAATGACAGATTTCACTCGCCACTCATGAGGTATTGTCATTATATTATACATATATGTTAAACATATATTCAAAGTGCCTGTATTCTGATATGTTGAATGTTCATAATGTTTGACACGATAATCATTACAAAATATTCTTAATATATAAATTATATATAGTATAAAGGGTGTATTGCCAGGATTAAAGAGTTTTAACTAAATAACATAAACATGTTGAATATTCTAAAAATATTTGAGCAACTTTTGAAAAATAAACTAACATATGTTTGCGTTCTTCGTTCACTTTTTATTGGCAGTAATAATGTAAAGAATATAAGATACAATCTACTCTGTACAATCTATAGACTCTCTCTTGCAAGTAAGATTCATTGTAAATATAGCAAAACGCATATACATAAGCCAACACCTCTCAACGGCCGCGTATAGCCTTAACTACGCCCTAGCAACAGAAACATTGTGATAGTTTTCTTTAAATACACAGTCTTAACTACATCAGTATAACAAAACAGCAGATTATATGTTACTATGATTTTACAAGTCCTTAACTACGGCATAGCAACACAACAACACATAATACCACGTAATAACGCTTATCTAAAATCTCTAATCTTAACAAATATCGAGTGAATCCGAAAAAGGTAAATATATAAATATATACAAAAATAAATAAATGCGAAGATACACTGTCAAATGCTTGAAATATTATTATCTTATTAAAATGATAGTAAATACCGATAGGTTTATATATATAAGATATATCATTCTTTTATAAAAGTAATTCTTTCACAAAACAAATTCTCAATCTTTGAAGGAGGTAAAAATGCTTGTTTCGAAAAATATATAAATGACAAAATATCCACGACACGAATCAAATTTCAATTCATTTCATTCCAAATGCATTTCATTAAATATATATTGCATCATAAAGTCAAATGACATGGCGAAAATATGCACACACTTAGCGTTCATTCATCAGTTTATTATACTCCCTATATCTATTATGTATACACTATAATTATAGTATCCATATATGTACAAAAAGGCGCAATATTCTTGATTTAAACAAAGAGTTCAACAAAATCATCGATCAGATTCACAATAGCATATTGAGACAGACTTCATCTTTTTATATAGGCCTACATATATATTTCTTATTTGTTGTTTTATAACTAATCATATACATGTTTTTTCCGCTAACTCAGTTTAACTCATAGAATATATATGGCAATGCTCAACTCGAACTTGATATCTATAAATTATAAACCAAGGTATTAAACATCTTATACACCGTACTCACATTAGCATAATGCGTAGCTTCATTAACATTACATTTCGTAGCATCCATATAATCTATCGGTCGGGTTACATTCTCACATGATAAATGATTATAGCATTGCTTTTCATAACATGTACAAGACATTTCTATAGGATTTAAATACAGCAATGGACGACCCAAATCTTTTTGAAGAATATAGAACATCATAAATCATAGTTCAGTATAGGGGGACTGGCCGTTTTTATAATGGGTTGTTTCATTAGAAACTGTCATATTTTGAGGTCACTTTGTTCTGTAAAGGCTAGAGTGAAGGATTTAACCCCAAGCTTTATTTGCAATCCATCTTTGTGCAGTTCAATAGTATATCATACATACTATTACACAATATTATTGACACACATGGAGATATGAAAACGTGTCACACTATGGACGAACGAACGGGACATCTATCTTGGAAGTCTTGTAGATGTGGAAAGCTTGAGAGGCTATAGCTGCTGGTATTGAGGGCCTGGACCTGCAACAAATATATTTAAAATTAGGTTTAAAATTACAGGGTTTCGTGGGCTACCGTATATACTTATAAAACAGGAGGTGGTTTCATAAGTGAATACAAAATGCAGATTGAAAACGTAAAAGCCAACGTTTCAGCAGATACCACCATAAAACAGCACAATGTCCCCTTTCCGTGTTGAAATATTCCTCTACAACTACTGTATAGGCCAATTTACTGGATGTAGCATAAGTGTCGTTACCCTCAGCAATATCGAGGATAAATCAAGATTACACAGGCAAAATTGAGGTACCCTCGAAAAATTGCCGAGGAAGAAATCGATTTTATACCGAGGCAATTTTTAGGTACGGGTACCCTCGAAAAATTTCCGAAGCCGAATTCTGGCTTATGCTACATCCTGCATTTATTTTTAAATTTTTCACCAAAACAACGTATTTCACTTACTAGTACTTGCTCCACTGCCCTGTTGTCCGGGCGGTTGTGATGAGCTGGTTGGTGGGCCCTGCTGGTGTCCTGGCGCCATTCCGTAACCCTGGCAACGAAAAATAGTAAATCAAGTTAATAATTTCCTTTATGTAAGGTATAAATTGCTCATTATACAGAATAAATGCATATTCAAATATTATACAAGTGTAACAAACGTAATATTAAGAGCATTATATAAAGTAGGGTTTACTATTTTATCAATGATGTAGCGTTAAGGTATCAAACATAATTGGAGCAAATCAAAGCGAAATCCAAATAGTCACTATGGCTTAAGAAAATGTTGATTCACAAATAGTTTTATTGTTTATAAATCAAGACGCAACATTTATTTCAAGCCATGCAAAATCCTACCTGATATCCCCCGTGCGGCGGCTGCATCATATACCCTCCTTGGCCAGGCTGCTGCATACCATATCCACCTCCGTACGGATTTCCTCCATGTGGCTGCCCTGGATACCCTCCTGCCCCTTGATGATGTGACTGCGGCATCATGCCTGGATGTGCTTGCTGTTGCATATGTGGCGGGTATTGACCTCCATATCCAGGGGCCATACCGCTTTGCTGCGACCCTGGATATTGCTGCGCCCCTTGATGAGCTCCCTGATGTTGCATAGGCGGTCGCTGCTGTTGTGTCATCATGGGATGTTGACCACCGTAGTTTGCACCAGGTGGCGGCTGCATATTGCCACTGGGCCCACCACCGGAACCACCGTAACTATGGAAGGGTGGTTGGTTGGCAGGACCTTGCATCATAGCCCCGGGATGATGCTGTTGCTGTTGGAAAGACGGGTGCCCTTCATTTCCACCCATGTATTGGGGATTGAACTTATTGCCACCGGATTGCGGAGCTGCACCTCCTGGATATGACGTCGACGCCTGCATTGGTGGCGACGTCATATGTGGGCTTGGGGCACCCGGTTGCGACGTCGCGGTGGCGTCACCCGACGGGGCAGCAATAGAAGAAGACGTCGACATTGGACGTGACGTCATCATGGTATTGGACAGCGGCGAGTCGGGTGGCGTCAAAATGACCGAATGATCCGCCTTTGGACCCTCAGCTTCTTCTACATCTGATGCCGCAGCTTTCTTCTTCGAGCGACTTTTCGCTGCTTTTGAACCGCCCTTTGCACCGCCTTTCTTTTTCCCGCCTTTCGCCGACGTCCCGGGAGTTTCCATGTCATCAGCAGATTGACTAGAGGAGGAGGGACCTGCACCAGCTTGATGCATACCTGGATGTGGGTAGTTGCCTGGATATCCAGGGCCCTGCGGCTGCTGTTGCATACGAGGGTCACCACCAAAGCCGCCTTTTTGTATAGATGGGTCGAAGGCACCACCAGGATGTTGCATACTATTGGACATCATGCCTGGATGTTGCATACGATGGTATTGGGCTGCATTCGGATGCTGCATGCGTTGATCGTTGGAGGTCGAAGGTGGTTGCATTTGTTGGTTAGCATTTGGATTAGTTTGATTCTGTCCACCGTAAGATTGCATTCGTGGATCCATGCCTCCAGGACCCAGCATCCGGGGATCCATGCCCTCAGGACCTAGCATCCGGGGATCCATGCCTCCAGGACCTTGCATCCGGGAATCCATGCCTCCAGGACCTTGCATCCGGGGATCCATGCCTCCAGGACCTTGCATCCGGGGATCCATGCCTCCAGGACCTTGCATCCGGGGATCCATGCCTCCAGGACCTTGCATCCGGGGATCCATGCCTCCAGGACCTTGCATCCGCGAATACATCCCTGGATGGGGCATTCGGCTACTTGAACCATGCATTTGCATCCGTGGATCCATACCGCTTGGATGTTGCATCGTAGGATCTCTTGAGCTCGGCCGAGACATCCTTTGATCCGATGAAACAGGTGCGGGACTCTTGATTTGTCTGTCTATACTCGGTGGACCGCCCGGACTCTTCATGGCAGATTCACTAACTGCAGGACTTGGGGCGGCTACTGGACTTTTCATGGAAGCTTCTTTCGGTGATGTAATTTGAGGTGATGATTCTATAGCAGATGGGTTTTGTGTAGGTTGTGTTTGCTGAGGCGCTGAGGTGGGTGCAGGGCTTTTGACGGTACTTGCTTCTGACCCTGTTGGACTTTGTAAACGAGGTGCTGTTCCGAGTGGACCCTGTATTTGAGTGTCAGTTGCAGGGTTTTCAGCTTGCTCACTAGGAGGTGCTTTCGAAGTGTCCATTCCTGCGTGGGGTGCCTGCATTCTGGGGTCCATTCCCATGGGCGTTTGCATCCTTGGATCTATTCCTGAATGGGGCGTTTGCATTCTTGGGTCCATTCCCATTTGGGGCATCCTCATTCGCATATCCACTCCACCGTGGGGCCCTTGCATTCTCAGTGGCACAGCTGCGGGGAGCTGCTGCATTCTCGTGGGATCCATTCCAGCTGGAGCAGGACTTGTTACACCCCGTGAAGAATCGCTTCCCGTGGGACTGTGCAGTCGCGGATCCACCGAGCCAGGTCTTTGTGGCATCCTTGAGGGATCCCCAGTGGAAATCATTGGTTGTGATTGCATTCGCGGATCCATTGGGTGACCACCGCGCTGCATAGCTCCATAAGGTGGCTGCTGTGGACCCATTCTGCTATTCGGTGGACCACCATACATTCCTTGCTGATTCGGCTGTTGTTGACCGGTCATACCCGGGTATTGCATGGTGCCATCCGGTCCCGGTTGACCCATTAACCAGGCGGGCGGCGGTCGTGGCCGGCCACTTTCTTCGCTACTGGGCGGTGGCATCTGGTTGACCATGTTCATCATGCCGGCCAATGAGCCCGGACCTGAGGACGCCCCTGGGAAACCTCTGCCACTTCCGCTTGAGGACGAGGGTGGCATAGCTGTTGCAGGACCGGGTGTACCCCGGGCACCTCCCATTTCCGGACCTCCATACTGTTGTGGTCCACTGCTACTATATGGACCACCGCTGCCGGCCCCCATTTGACTAGGAGCGGGAGTTGGTTGGGGCATTTGCTGCTGGGGAATAGGTGCACCGCTTCCTGGAGGGGCACCACCAGCTCCCATGCCTCCCGGTTGTCTCGGATGCGGTTGGCCCATGCCTCCTTGTTGTTGTCCCATACCTCCAGATTGGTTAGGATTCTGTTGTCCCATGGCTCCCATAGCTCCTGGTTGACCGGAATTCTGCGGGTGCCCCATATCTCCTCCTCCGGACCCCATCTCCTCCATTGCAGAGGACGTCACTTCAGCCGTAGCTGCCGCTGCTGCCTTTTTGCTGCCCTTCTTTCCCTTGGCCTTGGATATCCTGCCCGTGGGCGTCAACAGGGGCGGCGACTCTCCCCTCGCCAATGCCGCCGCCGCAGCCTCTTCCGCCTCCTCTCGTTTCGTCTTTTTATAGCGTTTCTTCTTTTTTTTGGGTGGCGGTTTGGGAGGGGGCGATTCAGAGAGTTCGTCCATGCCCCCCATTGGGGGTTGTTGCTGTGGGTGTTGTTGTTGCCCTGGCTGTGGATATATCCCCGGGGGATGTTGTCCTGGGTGTTGCTGCCCCTGGGGATACTGTCCCCCTGGAGGCTGTTGTTGTCCGGGGTAGGGTTGTTGTCCCCCTGGATGATAGGGGGGTTGTTGTCCGGGATGGTAACCATGCGGTGGACCGTAACCAGGGTAACCAGGTCGCTGGGGTTGCTGATGTGGGTCTGTGGGGTAGCGATGTGGGTATTGTTGTGGATAGGGTTGGCCGTATTGGTCCATCGGTGGCCGTGGCGGATAACCACCTGTAAAATAAGCATGAATATTATATGCTCGTCTGAACTTTTATGATCATATAATTTTAACGGGTTCGATTTTTTTTCTTTATTACTATTTTTTGTGTCACATTATCAAGAGCTCAATCATTCAAGAAACCTAAAGTATAAGCCAAATGGAACAATCTTACTAACCTTGTTGGTAAGGATGAGGGGCCCCGTAGGGTGGGTGACCGCCTGGTTGACCTGGTCCGGGATAACGCTGTTGTTGGGGTCCACCGGGCTGCGGACCTGCTGGGAGAGTAAATAGACTATGATTTACCTTCAACACTATTCAAATGTATTTGTATGATTCATTTGTATGATTAAACGTTGTTAATGGATAAAATTGTTGATGTCATGATCGATCACACTGATTTATATGTTAAATAATGTTCCCATGTATTTCCTTAATTTTCAAAAGTATACAATAACGCCATTGGTTTTTCCTAAAATATACACTAAACTTGGATATTTATCAAGTAATTAGCTATCAGGCAAACAGAAGTTAAACCATCTTTACCGGTATTAGGAGGTCCTTGTCCCTGTCCTGGTTGGCCTTGAGGACCAGCCCCAGTTTGCTGAGTATCCATAGCAACATCTCCGGTTGGTTGCTGCCCTGGAGTTGGAAATCCAAGGGCGCCTGGCTGTGCACCTTGCTGCCCTGGATGTTGATGAGGTCCAGGCGCCATCCCAGGACCACCGTGCATCCCTGGATGTTGTGGCGGTTGTTGTTGCTGCATATGCGGTGGAATAGGCCGTGGAGTAGGTATTCCCGGTTGAAACGAGGAGGGCGCTGTGGAAGTGGTACTACTACTCTGTGGTCCTGTAGTGCTGTCTGTACTACTGGTATTCGTTGGTGGCGCGGGGGTCATGAATAATTGCGAGAGTTTGCTTGGGGATGTAACGGCCGTTGATGGCTCTATATCTGCGGATGGTTTATCGTCACCGCTCACAGTCGAATCAGTCTTTGCCTTATTGTCACCTTCAGTAAGTGTGCTTTCAGAGGTTTCTTTATCAGCGTCAGGTTTTACATCCTTTTTGTCATCGTTATGTTCTGTTTTCACTTCCTCATCCTGTTTATCTGAAGATAACGGTTTGCCTTTCGAGTCGTTGGCGGGATTCAATAAATGCGCTAAGCTATCCGATGGCTTCCTTGTTTTCTTAGCATCATCTGTGCTCTGTTCTTTTACATCAATATTTTTCTTTGTTTCCTCTTTTACGTTTTCGCTGCATTCACCTGATTCGGTTTTTACATCTTCTTTCGACGCCGTTTCAGATTTCACATCATCACTCTTAATGACGCTATCCTTATCTTCAGTCTTTTTATCATTATTGGTGTCTGGCTTTGTTTGGCTATCTGATTTATCCGAGCTATCCGGTGGTACACTATCCTTAGCGGGAGTCGCCTCAGTTGTAGACACAGAGCCCGTTTCATTTTTAGCACTATTTGTAGATTCTGGCACTACATCTTTATTTTCAGCTGTTGATTGCCTAGATTCAGATTTTTCAGTTTTTGTATCCCCCTCAGTTGCTACCGAGGGCGGCTTTGCATCGTTGCTAGGCAACGAAGCGGGGTTACTGTCTTGTGACACAGGGGCGGGTGGAATAGCACTGGGTTCGTCCATTAACATTGAGGTAAAGGAGCCCCCTGTTGCAGCAGTAGGACCAGTAGGCTGTTGTGGCGGTGGCATATTATGCGGCGGCGGTTGCCCCTGGTTACCAACTGGTTGCCCAGGATGCGGTGGCCTTGGATACGGTTGCTGCTGGGGGCCTGCTGCACCCCAAGGAATTTGATGGGGTGGTGGGCCGCTGGGGTGATGGGGGTAATAGCCCGGATAGGGACCCCCTCGTTGCTGATGCTGCATATGGGGCGGGGGCATTGGTTGATTATTATACTGAGGGGCACCACCCCCCATTTGTGGAGGTCCATATTGTCCGGATGAGGGGCCGCCCATATTATATGGCGGTCGTTGCCCCTCCGGACCCATTTCGTATGGGGGCCTTTGTCCGCTGCCCATAAACTGGGGTCTGTGACCATGAGGGGGCATCTGTCCGCCCGGTGGATATCCATAGCCTTGCTGCTGGGGGTAGGGGTGTTGTTGTCCGGGGGGCATGGGACCGTAACCGTGGGGACCACTTGGGTAGGGTGGGCGTTGATGAGGTGGGTAGTTGGCGGCTTGGGGAGCCTGTCCTGGAGCGGCTGCAACAATAATCACATATATCAGATTCACTATAAATTCTTCAAAAACTTAAGTAACTAACGCACATGATTTAAGCATATTAATTGTGTACCTTCATCCGGTAACGGTCATATTTCTAAATTTCTGAAACTATACTCAACAACGATTAAAATCTCCCTAGAGAGACAAACTCATAGCATGTTAATTTTCTCGTTTAAACACAATAAACACAGCGCCATACCTGGTGCAACCTGTTCCGACGTCGATGTTGGGGCCGGTGACTTCGCCCCCTCCGCCATCGATTCGGAATCCGACGTCGTCGCTGCTTTTTCCGCAGACGTCGTTGCCGTCGGTTTTTGTGGCGTTGGCGTTGAAGCGGACGTCGGTCGAGGTGGTTGACCCTCGGGCGTGGCGGAGGTTGAAGCTGGTTGAGAAGGTGGGGCGCTACCGTCGGGGGTCGGGGCAGAAGGGGGCTGTTGTCCGTGTGGCGGGG
>LQRL01185415.1:12303-32154 GCA_001703475.1 Hydroides elegans
AGTGCTTGCATCTTCATAAATTCAGGTTTTATATTTATTTATATTTATTTGGTTACCATCAAAGAACAATAGGTGATGGTCTCGATGGTTAAGTCAACAATTCAGTTTTATTTTGCTCGATAGAGATTGAAGCTGTTCGTATATTCTGCGATATTAGGGTAGCTGTGCATCCTAAACAATCGCTACCTTCACACACGACCGTCGTCTTGGATGTATGAACGTCATTGAAGGTAGCTCTCGCAGGCCAAAAGATGCGGTTTAAGCACAATATGAATACTTGATTACTTGAATTAATTTAGAATGATTCCTGAATAAAATTTCGCTCGCGCCTTCGGCGCTCGTAGCATCTTATTCAATAATTGTCATTCGTATGTGAACTCACGTCGCTCGTGACTTTTTTAGGATAGTTGCGTAATTGTGAACGTGAAAGTTAAGGTAATGTCTGATATTCCGTATTCGAAGTCGGGCCAGTAACATTTCGGTCGGGCCAGTAAGTTTTTAAGGTTACTCGAGGGCCAGTGTGAATGTTGGCTTAAGTGCGAACACTGGAATCATTGTTCGCACTTAAGCCAAAATTCACACTGGACCTTTAAATAAATATGTTGCAGAAATTATCATAAAAAATGTATTTTTATGGGTTCTGGAATTTGTGTGTTTTGTCATGGAAAATGTCATGGAAAATGTCATGGAAAGTCATGGAATTTTGTTCTGGAAAAATTGTATGAACCCTGATTATAAGGCAAAGCGAATAATACTTAAGGCACTAAAAAGGCAAATGATTATCTATAAAAGAGAAATGGAAATAAGCAATCTTCTATGATTATTGTCATTGTTATGCTTGTATTGCATGTTAGATAGTATATATATATGTATTACTGTTATATATAATATTCGTGTTTTTATGAGTTGTAAATTCAATAAATAAAATTATGAAACTAATTTCTTGTATATTATGTTCCAAATCTATAAATTAAAAATGAACAGTTAACTGACAAGCCTCGCTTTCAATCCGATATCATGTTCGACATTGTGCTACCGCTATTTCATCGCATTTCTTTATTCAATTAGGGTCAAATTAAAATTGGATAACTTGTTAATTAATAATTTAATCGGATTCAGTTCGAATTTCTGATATGAAACATATGTGTTTTCAGCTGACGTGCCCTTACTGCTACCAGCCGTATATGAGTAAACAGAATCTGACTTTTCACCTTAGAGGCGTACACGGAATTGGCGAACCAATACGATGTCGTTATTGCGGTCAAACCAATTTCAAGTCGCAAGGATCGTATTATCTGCATGAACGGAAATGCAAGAAGCTCCATTCAATCCCAAAATAAATTACTTATAACTGGAATTGCAAATTGGATTAAGAATATAACAAATCAAGTCTCAATTCTATGCAGCCTTGTTTGGGTCAAGGTCAAAAATCAAATAAATAGACAATGTGCCTCACAAATATGTTGAGAAAATGTAGAACAAAAGACAAATAAATTGATATAATTAATAGTGTGAGCTATTTTATTTTGTTTAGCAAACATGGAAATATAAAGTGAATTATACAATGTTAAATCGCATTCAAAATGTATTTTTACTTATTTACAAAGTTGATTGCTGCATGTTAGATATTATATCTTTGCATGAAATGACCCCTGTGTTCTGTGCTTTGTATGAGTTGAATAAAGCATGTACTCAGATTTCTTTGTATTCAAGGCTCCGTTTTCGTGTTTATTGTGATGATTTTTTTTTAAAGACTGACTTCTATAAATATTCCATATGCTATATTTTGCTATAAGGGCAATTGATAGTTAAGATCATATAACCTTAATAGATAGTACAATAAAACTAGACACTTATTTTCCCAAAATAAACTGATATAAAACTTTATTTAACATGTACAAATGTATATGTTTACAGCTGACGTGTCCCTACTGTTACCAGCTTTACAAGAGTAAACAGATCTTGACTTTCCATCTTCGAGGGGTACACGGAATCGGCGATCCTATAAGATGTCGATATTGTGGCTTGACCAATTTTAAGTCACAGGGATCGTATTACGTACATGAAAGAAAGTGCAAGAAAATCCATTCATAGGTTCAAGCACATAGAGAAAGGACAATGTGACAGCTAGACCGTGATGTTCAAAGATACAGGGTTTCAAGTCTCCATAGAAAAACCCCAAAAACCCCAAATTCGTCTTTATTTTTTTAGAGGACCCCAAAAAATATTTAAAAACCCCAAAAACCCCAAATAAACCTTTATTTTTATTTCAGTACCAAAACCCCTTTTCATTTTGTGATTTTGATCATAGTTTCTAAATAAATATTTACCCAATAAGGAACTCTGAAGGTAAAATAGCGCTCCTTTGGGTCTTGGTTTTTAATAAACTTTTCCAATTGAAGCGCGCTACGCGATTTTAAAAACTCTATCATAGAAGGTTGTATCCAAATTAAGCGCAGAACTTAACAAATGTTTTCTTATGATACTAATTTATCAATAGAATATAATATATGCTTTGTATTATGATATAAGATATAGAATGGGGTGTTGATATGATTTATACTCAATACACCAATAGATTTGTCGACATCTTGGGCACTATCCTTCATCGGATTTTGTTTTACCTTTGCATATGGAAAGAACATAAGTTGAAGCTGTGGGTAGGCGTATTATTTTGTGAAAAATCTAAAAAATTGAATTTTGGCGAGTTTTTAAAAAAATGTGATTTTTGTCTTAGTTACGTATAGAAAGATTATGCGTATATCGTGATGTTATGAGGACTACGTTATGAGGACGAATATGCAAAGTCTAGTAATATTTCTATATAACGGTTTCTGATTAGTAAACAAACACAATACAACTATAAGTAATATTAAACAGGGTGACTAGCGTCATAAAAAAATCAGGGAATTTCAAAATCCCGTTTTCAAATCAGAGAAAATCAGGGAAAATGAACCTTTTTGGGAAAAAAAAACGGGAAAAATCAGGGAATTTCATTCTAAATCACGAGAAAAAATGGTTATAGTATTTATTTGTTATTTTATATTAATATTTTGACAAATTGTTGGCTCGCGCCTTCGGCGCACAAATATTAACAAAATAGAGGTAGTGTTTGTTATTAAATGCCACTTTGGATTGGGCCAGTATCAACCTAAGATTAGGGAAACAATCAGGAAAATCAGGGAATACTGGTCACCCTGTATAAAGAGTGACAAAAGTGCTTAGATACAATTGGTCAAGTTGAAATACCATGTGATTAACTTATAGTTTATGTTTTTATTTTGTAATGTTATGTGTAAAATTCTTGTTCTCCCTGTTTTTGTGTAAATTCATGAACTATGTTAGTTTCAAAAGATAGCTGCAAGTTAAATACTGACAGAACATTTGATGAACTTCCTTTCTCAGATTTTTCTGGGTGTGTTTTTTGTGCGTTTTAAATACATAAAAGGGTTTTCGATCACTTTGGGTCAATTTCATATAAGGTAATATAGGGTCATATATAATAATATAGGGTTATATTTTTTGCTATTTTGTTCATTTATCATAAATTAATAACACATAAGAATGACCCAAAATTCGTCTTTATTTTTTTAATTTGGACCCCAAATAAAACCCCAAATTTTGTTCAGGTGCACTTGAAACCCTGAAGATACAATTTTACAAGGAATTTGGTTCATACCGGGTATTTTTTCTGCAAGTGCTCAAAATTTGAAGACATTTTAAAAGGAACTTAGTGTTAAGAAGTTTGTTATAAAGCTGCATGTTTGATACATTTCTTGATGTATCCCAATTTCTAGAGATTCGTGATAATTGAATAAAGCTTAACGATTACTGTAGCCTATGTTATTGATTTTTATTGTATTCCTTAAGCATGTGGATGCTTACTTCGATAAAAGCATGACTTGCGAGAAGTTTCTATTTGATTTTGTGGATCAACTAACAAGCTATTGATTAAGTATGATTGGATAAACAATCAATATATAACCGGACTAATATAAAAACGATTCTGATAGAAACAGTCTTGTTTATGTATTTTCAGCTGACGTGCCCATACTGTTACCAGCAATACAAAAACAAACAAACCCTGAATTTCCATCTGCGAGGCGTGCACGGAATAGGCGATCCCATACGGTGCCGTTACTGTGCAAAAAGTGATTTCAAATCAATGGGATCTTATTATCTTCACGAGAAAAAGTGCAAGAATACCCATCCTTCTTAAGATCCCAAGATAATGACTTTAAGAAGAAACTACAATTATGCATGAAGATTTATATGGATTAAGACGCTTCACTATAAAAATCGAGATCGAGTTAGTCTTTTTTGTGGAAGATAACAAATGAAGACCGAGATATCCATAGGATCAAATAATATTCGAATGTCCTCATGTATCTATCTTTAAAAAAAACGTCTTACACTAAAGTTGTTATTTCGATCAAAGTGAGATTGAATCAAAGTATGCGAATTTGTGAAAATAGTTTTTTTTTCTTTGTATGCTTCCAAGGTCGTCATGCAAGATAGTTGTATATATGTTCATGTTTTTAATATCTCTTTTGATTTGTGTTGTATAAATAAAACTTAAAAATTTGTATTGTTTACATTGGACAAAGTCTGTTTATAGACTAGGGATTTTGGAATAAAGCATTTGTCATTCTAAATGCCAACAACATGTATTTTCAATATGCTTTGATTTCTTGCGATCAATTGTCGCATAAAATCCTGAATAAATCTAAACGCTTTTGATAGAAAATCTGCGTTTGTCTATTTTCAGCTGACGTGTCCCTACTGCTACCAGTTTTACAAAAGTAAAGCGAGCCTCACCTATCATCTTCGTGGAGTGCATGGCATTGGAGAACCGATACGGTGTCGTTATTGTGGAAGAAGTGATTTCAAATCGAAAGGCCCGTTTTACAAGCATGTGGGAATGTGCAAGAAGCTTCATTCGACTTAAGAACCAAGTCAAAAGAAACTTAAATAAAAAGCAACTAAGATTGTGCAAATTGAGAGATAAGCTGTGAAATAAAGACGCATTAGAAGATATTAGATCCAAGGTCTTCAATGTTAGATTCGAATTAATAAATGTTTGAGACATTTCCATTCGAACTGTTCAAATAATTGTTGTTATATCTAAAAATACAACCCTGATTAACTTAATCATAGAAATATAGCGCAATGCCTATAATTGTGATAATAAACGGAAGTGCAGTGCTGATTAATTCGAAGATGCTATCAATAATTATGCATGTTTGTAAGGCTGTCATGTGAGATTGTTTTGTATGTACTCCTATACAATCTGTGTTTTATGCATTTATTTATGGTAATAAAGCTAACTGTAAGATGGTTTATCTTCCAATTATTTAAGTTCCCACTTACTAATTTGTTTTTAAGATAATACTTATTAGAAAAACAAAATAATTAAGGAACTGACTGTTTCTTCGATCTTTTCACATATCGATTGATGGTGATCCAATTATCAATAATGAAAAGGTGTGATCTTTATTTGATCCCATTTCCAAATCATTAATGCACGATTTCCGATTTTGAGAATCTGGAAAATGATTTTGTTTGATTGATCTTAAGAATATTGAAACATTTTAGGGCAGAAATCGGAAAAAAAAAAAACGTTTAAAAAAGGATGTTATAGAAACCTTTGTCCTTTTCCTGTTTTCAGCTGACGTGTCCCTACTGCTTCCAAGTCTACAAGAGCAAAGCAATTTGGACTTTTCACCTTCGAGGCATGCATGGAATCGGGGATCCAATACGTTGCCGATATTGTGGGCAAAGCGATTTTAAGTCACAGCGATCGTATTATCGACATGAGCTTAAATGCAAGAAACAAGCTAAATAAAGAAACGATTGTCAATGAAAATATTTTAAGCGATTCAAATAAAGGCAAAGATCGGTGATAAAAATGATGAAAACAAAAGATATACAACTCCAGCGATATCAAGTTCAAAGCGGCGATTGATAGAAAACTTGCTTGTTTGGTAGATGGTCAAAACAGGGCTCTAGATAGCCCTATATTAATTTTAGGCGTTGCGACCTTTACGTTTAGGTCAAATAAACGAGAAATATAAAAATGATGCTCACAATTCATGTCTTTCAAATCTCCTGTATTAGTTTGTGTTTTAGAATTTGTCGAAAATTATTGTTAAAATCGTTGATTGGATATCATTTCATTTTAAGGTTGCACACTCTGAAGCCAATATTAAGGGATGTGTTTTGATCATATTGCTGCCTAGATGAATAATATGTTGAATTTATATCGTCAAATGATTTATGCTGCATATAAGAAGGAGCTTTGTATATGAAAATTGTTTTAAGCATGACCTATATGATCAATAAATATATGTGATTTTTATTTAATCCAATTACGAAATCATTTATGTGTGAACGATAAAAAGATTGTTAGAATATTGTAATAAACAGGGTCAGAATTAAAACAATAAATGATAAAAAAAAAAGTTGTGATAGAAAGTTTTCCTTTTTGTGCTTTCAGCTGACGTGTCCATACTGCTACCAGATTTACAAGAGCAAAGCAATATTGAACTTCCATCTGAGAGGTGTACATGGAATCGGCGAACCGATACGATGCCGATATTGCGGCCAAAGCAATTTCAAATCGCAAGGATCATATTATCAACACGAACGAAAATGCAAACAGCACATGATACATCTATGAATCGGAAACCAAGTGATTAGATAAATATAATAGGAGGAACTGGCGACAGAAAATCATGCAAATAATTGTAAATCATTTAAAACAGTAATGTCCATGTGAAGACTCGTGATCTATGTGTCAAGGCCAGACTTTTCAGGCTCAATAAAAGAACATGTTGCTAATGATTGAAATATTTTTTGATTGAACAAAATAATGAAGAAGCGATGATTTGAAGTCATTTTACATTAAAAGTATGTGAAAATGAATACGCATAGAACTAAATTTATGTATCAGCAGAAACATTGTTCAAACGATATAGCGTTATTTTTTTGCGAAGTAGCTTGTGTAGAATGCTTTGACATTGTAGGATTTGTGTATGTTTTTAGCAATTAGTAAAATATCTATTGAAAATATAACATAACAAATATTTTTAGAGAAAAAAAATAGTTTACATAGAAGTCCTAATAAAGTTTCGAAGAAAAAACAATACAACAAATTTCTTTATATCAAATTATCCTATGCAAAAGAATACCTTGCAGCTTTTGTCCTTACTTTCCTGACTAGCACACATAGATGTCAGTCCGTTGATTAATAGGGACTGGTTGATCATTTATACAACAAATACAATAAAAAATGCAATCAATAACAAATATATAACAAGAATCTGAAAGTAACTTGCATTTTATGTTTTCAGTTGAGGTGTCCATACTGTTACCAGATTTACAAAAGCCGAGAAAACTTCACTTTCCATCTTCGAGGCGTGCATGGAATCGGGAAACCTATAGAATGCCAGTTATGTGGAAAAAGTGATTTCAAGTCACAGGGCTCGTATTATTGGCACACGCGGAAGTGCAAGAAACAGGACAAATAAAAAATGTATCCTCTACGGAAAACTTGCATGAGACTTTAGGAATAAATGCCATGGTGGACGCTAAGTCAGGAGAGATAAATGATTAAAAAATAAACCGGGTATATATTTTGTGAAAACCGGCAAAAAAACTACTTATTTGACTGGTATATGTGTTAATTTAATTGGTTAATTATAGAATTGATAAAAAATATTTAATGTTGATTATTACAATACCGGAACGAATAAATATTTAAGGCTAATAAACACTATAATAAATTATTTTTAAGACTGCAGTTCGTCTTTGAATTATAATTAAAGATGTTTTGCCGTATGTTAGGTAAAGTTTTGTATGTATCTTAAGTAAATGCATGAGCTTCTCATTGCTTGAATAAAACCAATAAATCAAATAAGGTTTGCGTATTTTATTTTAATATTGCAGTGCATGCAAGTTTCAGCAAGTCCAAGGTCTAATCTATTTAGAAAAGCTTGCTCTTAAATCAAATACATTTTAAAAGGTCTAATGATAAATCAAACGCTCATAGAATTATAACAAGATATTGATAAAGAATTATGCATTCTGTAATTTCAGTTGACGTGTCCCTACTGCTACCAGTTTTACAAAACTAAGCAGAGCATCTCTTTCCATCTTTGGGGCGTACATGGAGTGGGCGAGCCGATTCGATGCCGTTATTGTGGAAAAAATGATTTCAAATCACAAGGATCGTATTATCTGCACGAGAAAAAGTGCAAGAACCAAGCCAAATGATGAGATAATCTGGGTAATCAGGATATAACCTGAGAGACTAAAATGAAAGGACACAAAATAAAGAGATTATGATAACTTAGCAGTGATTGACAGCGTTTAAATAAATTAAGAGTAATGTACTTATAGTTGCGATTATTGTAATAAGGTTGTTTTATCAACTCGTCTTTAATCGAGGACAGCAATAAAAACCTTGTGCACCAACAAGAATAGACCCACCAAAACTGAACAAACTGTTTTAAACAATAAGTTATAATCGCGTCTATTTAAGCCATTTAAATGTTTTTGTAAAATATACATTAAGTCTAGATGTCTTAAATTAAAATAAAATTTGTACTGCATGTTAGATAATGCCTGTATTTGCCGTTCACTTAAAGCATGAGCTTTATAATTATAAGGTAAATTTAGTATAATTCAGCTAATAACTTAAGTCACGGACAATAAATATACCGAATTTAAGATACAATTTAAAATGCTAGGTGAAATATTTCCGTATATATTCATCTGAAAATGATCTATTTGCTCGCTTCAAGGCTTGCTTTTAAGTTGAAGCTTAAAAGGAACGTATATGCAACATTAATGAAAAAAAAAACATTTAAAAACTGCACTTTTTGTGTTTTCAGTTGACGTGTCCCTACTGTTACCAGACATACAAAAGTAAAGGAAACTTGACCTTTCACCTTCGAGGCGTACATGGAATCGGCGATCCTATACGATGTCGTCATTGTGGGAGAAGTGATATCAAATCGAAAGGCGCGTTTTACAAGCACGAGGGAATATGCAAGAAAAAGACAAAATGATCGAGACATAAAACGTTGATATTCTTAGGGAAAATTGTCAATGATAATGGATTTCATAAGGAACCAGTTTGTACCGTGACACTTTAGTGAGACATTGTAAGACAAAACATAATAAAAACCCCTTAAAAAGAAAATATAATCGCTCATAACAAAGAGAAATTAATGTTATGGTCTTGAAAGCTATCGCGCATAATCACGGCATATTTAAATGTTATACAGCATTCTATTATTTTTTAATCATTTGTTGATTAAAAAATAGTAAGTAACTTCTTTGATTTCTGTATCCTTGATTCAATCAAACCAATAATAGATTATTGTCAAATGAGTGCACCCTTTCCTTTGCATGATTCAATGTGATCGGTATAATTGTAGAAGTAGTGATATCTTGTACTTCATTATTTTTTTCCGACTTTTGTTTTTAATGAATGCGATGTGATTGAACTTGCTCTTAGTGCTCACTGTGGACTATATTTGGAATTTCACCATTTGAAAATTCGTGTTTTATAAAATAGAGTCTCTTTCAATTAAGGTAAATTAATATTATACAGAAAATGTGAGACGTAATTGCGTTGTATTAAGTACAATATTTATACAATATTCGAATGCAAATAGCTAAATTGGGAAGTAACTCATCGTTGTTTTTTGTGTTCTTTCGCTGCAGTTGGTGTGTCCGATCTGCTATACATTCTACAAGAATAAACAAGGACTGGTGTTTCATCTCTGGGGTGTCCATCGCAAGGGAGAACCGATTCGTTGTAAACACTGCGGGCAGAACAATTTCAAATCGCCACAACCCTACTATACACATGTGAAAAAGTGTCAAATGCAGAAGAAATAAACTTGCGTCTTTATGAAATCAAAAGAATATAATTAATTGCTTAATACAAAGCTGAAAGAATTAAAGTGTTTATTTGGAGAGTGCTCTCAAATAATTGGTTTGTAAATGAACATTTAGTGTAATTGATTTGGCAAAGGAGTGCACTTGATGGAGAAATGAAAGAATGTATAATACAACTTACTGTAATATAATAAATTCTTTAATTGAAGTGCATGTCTTCATCGTAGTTATGGTACACTTTGGTAAAACGTATGTAAACTGCATTTTGTGACTCTATTTAAAGCCCCGATTCTCGTTGTGTTTAACTAGGCATTTACTGATAATGTGCAAAATTGAGAGGAAAATAAAAGTTAAAAGAAAAACAAAACAACTTGTTTTATGATCTTAGTTCAAACATGAGTTCAATTCCTTATGAAATTGGAAAGATATCAGAATATAAGAAATGAAATATAACCAGGTTTTATTTCTGTTTTTGACAGCTGATCTGTCCGTATTGCTGCCAGATGTACAAGAAGAAAGAGAGTTTGGTGTTTCACCTTTGGGGCGTGCACCAAGTCGGCGCTCCGATAAAATGCAAATTCTGTGGAATGGATGATTTCAAATCCCCGAATCCCTACTATATGCACGTCAAGAAATGCAAAGCATTGCATGGCAATAACCTATGAAAATTGTTATTTGACTAAAACTGACCGAAAAGGAAGCTGCCACTATATTGTGCATGTGTTCAAGTGCATGAAAAATAAACTCGATTGATATTTAAAGAATACATAAAGGAAACCTTATTTTATTGTATGTGGCATATTTACGCACGAAATTCTTTGTGGAGACACACTCGTTAGCCATTTATAATAGCGCTATTTTTCTTCTTTCTCTTCGTAGTTGGTATGTCCATATTGCTTCCAAGTCTACAAGAAGAAAGATAGTTTGAGGTTTCATCTCCGCGGCGTGCACAAAGTGGGACCGCCGCTTTATTGCAAGCACTGCCGCATGGATCAGTTCAAATCGCAGGCGTCCTACTATGCCCATATTAAGAAATGTGCAGCCAGTGTGAAACATGTCGCTTTTATGGATTAAAATACAGAATAATAAGAATTCATAAAGGACACATTAGGACATACATGATATGACGTTCCTGAATATGGTGGATCACTGGTGAAGAAAAGAACGGTCTTGATATCCAGATTCTGAAATGGAAGAGAAATATTTTGGCAATAGTATGTTAGTTGAAAATGATGGCCTGATACGGAGCAAACGAAGTTGATTTATGATAGATGATTTCAAAAGAATCTACAAAAAAAATACATATTTAGACTTGAATAAGTTTGCTTTAAATTAGCATAATAAACAATGAGATATATTACTAGCTGGTGATGATTTTAAAATTAAGTGAAAGATAAAGCCTGAGTAGTGAAGGTTTAGAATAAGCATAGATTCTACGCAATGTTTTTAGCAAAGTTGAAGTCTTGAGTATCGCATGTTATTGTGAATGACTAATGTTTTAGTTTCGAATATGCTTATGTTTTAAATATTTGAATGCTTGCAATTTTATATCGATGATCCCTCTTTTAATGTAAAATAGATCGAAACCAAAATCGGATGGTTGAATTTATATCTTGTTCGTAAGAAAATCCACATAAAATTGTAATACATGTATGTCATTCCATTCAAAGTAGTCAATAAATAATTGAATCAATAAAGAATAAAACGATTTCTTGTTTGTTTTATTCTTCAGTTGGTCTGCCCTTACTGCTGCCAGATATACAAGAAGAAAGAGAATCTGAATTTCCACCTGCGCGGAGTGCACAAAGTGGGACCACCCTTATTCTGCAAACATTGTAACCTAGACCACTTCAAGTCGCAAGCGTCCTATTATAACCATGTGCGGAAATGTGGAAAGAAGGACTGATGTGCAATGTCAACGTAGAAAGGAGTGAACCCTCAGGCAGCTAGAGCTTCATCGATGTGACTTCTTATTGCCTATTTAAACTCGGCTACATGAGACTTTCATAAAATACCTGTGGAAATGATTTTGATGGCATTTTTTAAAAGTTTATAAATGAGAGGACAAAATATAATCAATAACTATATCAATAAAGAATCAAACCAATTCATGTTTGTTTTATTTTTCAGTTGGTCTGTCCATACTGCTGTCAGATATACAAGAAGAAAGAGAATCTGAATTTCCACCTGCGCGGAGTGCACAAAGTGGGGCCACCCTTATTCTGCAAACATTGTAACCTAGACCACTTCAAGTCGCAAGCGTCCTATTATAACCATGTGCGGAAATGTGGAAAGAAGGACTGATATGCAATGTCGACGTAGAAAGGAGTGAACCATAAGGCAGCTAGAGCTCCATCTTATTGCCTATTTAAACTTGCTTGCATGAGACTTTCATACAATACCTGTGAAAATTATTTTGATGACCTTCTTAAAAACTTTATAATGAGAGGACAAAATATAATCGATGGTTACATCTGAAGATCAGTTTATGTTTAGAACTATAGATTTCTTAACCTTTACCAAAATATAAAACATTTTACATGATAATCCTTAAGTGGCACGTATGTGTCTAAATTGCTATATTTAAGACACGCTTGAATGATTATCTAATTTCTCTTAAAACTGATTTCGCATTAAGATGCATGTACAACGCATGGCTAATTTATTATGCATGTTGCATGTTGTGTACTTGTAAGAGTATTTAGTATAAAAACAATAAACATTTGGTCGGAATTAACATCTTTATTTTGTCTCTTTCGGCAGTTGATTTGTCCCTTTTGCTGCCAGCTGTACAAGGAGAAACGAAGTCTGGATTTCCATCTCCGTGGCGTCCATAAAGTGGGGCCACCTTTGATTTGCGAACACTGTGGCAAGGATCAATTCAAATCTCGTCCCACTTTTCAAAGACACGTTAGGAAATGTGGAAAAAAGAACTAAGTCTTTTGAATATGTGAAAATGATTGGAGAATCATTGTATACGATTCGCATGTAGACTTTGGAGAATCATTGTATACGATTCGCATGTAGACTTTAGTTGATTTGTATGTGGCTTTATTTTAAAGTATTATATTCCTGAAAAGAAATTGGGAAAAATCACTGCATGGTTATCTAAAAAATGGATTTCTGCGTTTGTCGCAAGCGGGATGTGAAACATAAATAAACTGTTAAAGTTGTTAAATTGACGTTTCAGATTGTAGTACATGTATACATATACGGTAGATAGTCGCATCGGGCGTGGAAAAGAAGTTGTTCAACCATCCCTCAACTCATCTTGAATACGATAGTTTGAAGAGAATAAAATATAAGTACCCCGATATTGATTTCTATGAGATAGTTGTTACTATGAGATTTTATTACATGTTATAATTCTAAAAATGATGAGTAGATTAATAAATAAAGCAAATGATTATAAATCTTGTTTTATCTCTTTCAACAGCTGATCTGTCCCTACTGCTGCCAGGTTTATAAGCAGAAGCAGAATCTGGATTTCCACATGCGCGGAGTCCATAAAGTGGGACCGCCTTTGATTTGCAAACACTGCGGAATAGATCAATTCAAATCCCGTGTCACTTTTCAAAGACACGTAAGAGAATGTGGAAAAAAGAAGCAAGCTTAGTGGACGAGCGCTTGCTTCGTAATCTCAAGGTCCCGGGTTCGAGTGTCAACCCGGAGTGGTTGCTGGACATTCGTCTTTTACAGAAATGTTATGAGTTTCACTTCCTATCCCGGGGATTTAAAATCAGCTCATTACCATCAAGTTGCCGAAACATTTAAACGGAAACTATTTACGACTCGGATCCTGATTGGAATATCATTACTCACGATTACGGAATGAGACAATCACTTGAAAAATAATATTTAAGATACTTACAAAAAAAGAAATCACCAGCATAATCATCACATGTTCAATTATGAAACAATAATATATGCCTGATTTGAGTGCGTTAATTTCAAGCCCGCTTGGAATTAAGTCTGTATCAAGCTGCTAGAATTGACACTTAAAATCGAAGTTATAAATACATGTACATATTGAAATAAAGGGTTTTGTAAAAAAGATAGCATTCTCCAATAAAACTTGCATGTAAGATAAGAAATTTATTGTTGATTGCTAAGATTTTTTGCATATGCTTAGTAATTTATGCATAATATATTATAATCAAAATGAAGATTAGATGATTAGATTAAGAAATAATACAAAACTATTAATAATCTTGTTTTATTTTTTTCTTGTTGACAGCTGATCTGTCCGTATTGCTGCCAGATTTACAAGGAAAAGCGAAGTTTCAATTTCCACATGCGCGGAGTCCATAAAGTGGGGCCGCCATTACTTTGCAAGCACTGTGGACTCGACCAATTCAATTCTCGATATGCTTATGAAAGCCACCTCAAGAAATGTGAAAGAAAGAACGATGAACGAAAGAAGAATACAAGTCGTTGAGCCAGTGTATTTGATTGGAAGAAGATTCAGTGCCTTTCCTGGACCAAAGCTTGTTTAAGACGCATTATGAATAGAAAGTTTAAATAAAATAGGGTTTCTTCATTAACTAGACTATATATATCAGACAATTTATGGGAATAGGAATATGATTGTTTTTGGAACCAATCTTCTAACATCTTTGCATGATGTTGTTTTTTTAATATCTTTCCGATATTTACTCATATGGGGTATAAGGAACACTGCTTGATATTATTTTAAGGAATGTCAGATTAAAAGATTAGATCATGACAAGTTAGTAAAGTATACAAATAAAAAGTATACAAGAAAATACTGCATGCTACAGTGTATAAAATATAGAATAATACTATATTTTATCTTTGGTTGATTTTGTCGAATAGTTTGTCTACTATATATAAAGAAATGCTAAATTGATTTTTAAGAAATAAAACTTAAGATGTTTAATATCGTGTTTCTTTTCTTGTTGACAGCTGATCTGTCCGTTTTGCTGCCAGATTTACAAGCAGAGGCAAAATTTCAATTTCCACATGCGCGGAGTCCATAAAGTGGGACCGCCATTACTTTGCAAGCACTGTGGACTGGACCAGTTCAAATCCAGATATGCTTATGAAAGCCACATCAAGAAATGTGGAAAGAATGCAGACTGTTGAGTCCATGGACCATGCATACAATTCGAAGAAGAGTTTACGCCTATCCTGGACCACCGCCTGTTTTAGATGCAGAAATGAAACATTTAAAAAAAAACATAAAATAAATCATTCATAAGCGAGCCCAAGCGCAAACTATCATATCCCATAGACTTCTGTTTTTGGAACAAATTGTCTTGCTTATTTGCATCATGCTGCCACCTTAGTTGCTTTTCTATACAGTAGAACCTCGTTAACTCGAAGTGCTCGGGACTTGAGAATTAGTTCGAGTTAACCGTGAATTCGAGTTAACCGTGAATTCGAGTTTTCTATGTTTTATAATGAAAGACAATATGTAACGTGATATATCTATATGTCCATTTATTGACAAGTACATATATTAATTATTAATGTATTGTATATTTCGATTGTTTTTAATTAGATTTGTGATTATAAATTTATTTATCGTGATAATTTTAATTGTAATATATATAATTCGTATAATTGAATTGCTCAAACAAGGAATAAAAGACAAATGTCATCGCTCCGGAGTCTTCCCGGAGGCGACACGGTGGGAGTTGAGTCGAGAGTTTACGACGCAAACCATCTATTGTTACACTAATCCCTTGCTTGAGTACAGGTTCAGCTATGTGTCAATGCTTTAGCATTGGCACCGTGTTTTTCTTTTGTTAAGCGATTTCTTGTCATGTTATTGACATACGGTGATAGATGAATAGGTTTTGGTTCAATAGATTAGTGTTCAACGAATAGTGTATTTTTCTTTGGCATCGATTGTAAAGACATGAAAGATAGAAGTGTTGTTTATTAACTTTTTGTGTCTATGAGGCAAACACAAACGGAAAAACATAAGTTTTTTAATCAAATTTACAACAATTTGGGACACGAAAATTACTTCGAGTTAAAAAACTTTGAGTTAACCGTGGTTTTATAAGACTTATATAAGAAAAAAAATAACGGGACTTGAGAATATCTTCGAGTTATCCGGGAATTCGAGTTAACCGTGTTTGAGTTAACGAGGTTCTACTGTATGTTTACTCACATGAGTGGCCGATATCCAAAACCTCATGATAATGGTAATAGGCCTATAATTCTATTAAGATATTGAATCACGATATTTTAGGATAATAAACAAAATAGACAATACTGCATGCTATGAAAAATTAAGGTGTGCATGTTGTTGAATATTAAGTAAAACCTGATTTTTTTTTCTATGACTGGTTTTGTCGAATAGTTTGTGTATGATATATTAAGAAATGCAGAATAGATTAAGAAATAAAACGAAAGATGTTTAATAACGTGGTTTATTTTTTTCTCGTTGACAGCTGATCTGCCCCTATTGCTACCAGATATTCAAGGACAAGCGAAACATGACTTTCCACCTTCGCGGAGTGCACAACATTGGACCGCCTCTGGTTTGCCAGCACTGCGGTCTCGACAAGTTCAAATCAAGGTCACCTTATGTGAGCCATGTTAGGAAATGTGGAAAGAAGCAGGAACACATTTGAGACAATGCAGATGATGACAGCTTCTTTCCTGTGCTTTTGATGAGACGTGTTGAAATGTTTACAGTGAATAAGAAAGAAAACCGTATCTCCTTTATAAAACAGGCCATTTTTGTTAAAATTATAAGAGCTTAGTTGCATATTTTGTAAGATTCGTCTGGTGCCTAATATTTTTTTGTTAACAGAACGAAGCGGTCACTTTAAAAATCCTTAAGCATTTGGCATGCAGTTGGTACATGAACGCATAATGATATAAACAATGTACAAGACACTTGATTTTATTGATGGATTAAGATATTGAATCAATATTATTCGTGAGGAAAAATATTGCATTGTACTGTATATTGCATGCTGTGAGATAATCTTAAGTATAAACCAAGCTTCTTTGTAGTTGCTTTCGCCAAAAGATTTATGTACAATATGAAAAATGGCAAATAATAAATAAAACCAAGATGGTTTAAATCTTGTTTTATTCTTCTCATTTGACAGTCGACCTGTCCCTATTGCAATTCGACATTCAGAGAAAGGCCATTGCCAGTCCGCACTGCGATCTGAATGGTTTCAAATCTCGAACCCCTTACATGAAGCCCAATGTTAGGCAATGTGGAAAGAAGTCGAAAGGGCTTTGAGACAAGTGTGATTATTTATACGTATTCATGCGACGAACATTGAAATAGACAATTTAAAAATATATTTTTAAAAAGTAATAAAATAGCCAGCCCATTTTCTAAGAAGATAAGTCAAATAGTGAAAAACCAATAACTTAACGCATATTAAGCAGTCTTTGGACTGAATGATATTTCTGCATGTCATTGACGCAAAAATAAAGCATTTATATTTGAGCATACATGTATTTCGAAATTTTTATACACACCATATTTCGGAATAAGTTCGGAAAAACTGCATGAACAGAAATAAATCTTACATTGCGTATGTACATTGCTCATCAAGTCATCATGTGATTGATGACTTTATATATGATAAGATCGTATCGATGTTTATAATTGTTATTAATATACGAGTCTAACCGCACGACTTCTTCTGAAAAATGGTATATCGTTGTTTAAAACAAATCGGATATGATTAATCGAACATTTGAATGTTTTTGATATGCTTAAATGTGCTTGTGTAACACTCACATATTCTCAAAGAGGGTTCGTTTTACTATGCTAGATATAAAACTACTTTGTTTTAATTTCCTCTGTGTTAGTTATAGCTTCACTTAAATATAGATTAGACACAATACTATGAAAAGTGAAACAGCTTCCTTTAACCAACTTTCATTTTTCTCTCGCCAACAGTTCACCTGTCCACATTGCTTTCAAATCTACCGCCGTAAGGACACCTTGCAATACCACATCCGAGGAATACACAAAATAGGAAAACCCATCAAATGCAGAATATGTGGATCTGAAAACTTCCAGTCGCAATCAACATACACGATACATGTTCGAAAATGCCGGGAGATGGCGAAGGCTGCCTCGAAAGAACAAAAGGAAGACGCAAAGGAAATTAAGGATGAGAAGTTATGGTAGAGAGGTCAACCTTCAACGGACTTAAAATGCATTTTATTATCTAGAGGAGTGTAAGGCTGAAAAATAGAGCTAAAAAGATAAATAACCTACAATAAATAAAAGTGTACAGCATGTAAGACTGAGACAGAAAACCAGAAAGAGAAGTAACCTTAGTGCGGTACCAAGACTATCACATTGAGAGTGGGAGAATATTGTGTCAGAAGTTGTACGAGTTGAAATTCTGACATCGAAGCGAGTTTTGAACCGTTTAGTTCCTGACTTAAATGAAGAGATATCTTTTATTGTGTTTTGCGTTACTGACCTCGCAGTAATTTAAGTAACGATAAGAGTTATATATACCGATGAAGCATGTTGATAGAATCAGAATGGTAGTCTGCAATGGCATGTCAGATTAGTAAAGATGATTTCCAAAATTATTTTAATTTGATTGCTCACCTATAATCCGATTTAAGACAACGAATCACATTGCTTTGGCTCAACAGTCTTATGACATCTAGTTCTTTCGCTCTTTCAAATTACGCTTACTTTTGATTAAATGGCATGGATAGTTTTAAAATGTTGTATTTACATACTTATATGATAGTTCGAACTTCGATGTACAATTATTAAACAAGTTGTTTGAATGAAACTCGGCGTAAAGTTTGTTTTCTACAAAATGTTTGTACATGTATATATGATTTAACTAAATAAAAATAAGTACCAACTCATTCCTCGTTTTCTCTTTTCCTTTTGCAGCAGCTCTATATCTGCCCCTACTGCAAGGCGATCTACAAGAGAAAAGACGGCCTGGCGTTTCACATTCGCGGCAAACACAAAGTGGGCGATCCCATTCGATGCTCGGTCTGTGGCCTTGATAAGTTCACGTCGCAGTCCGGCTATTATAGGCATACCAAGGACTGTCGAGATGCTAAAGAGCGCAAAGAGAAGGAGGGGAAAAGTGGATGAAAAATGAAGAAAGGAAGTGAAGAACATATGAGAGGACAGGGAAGCTAGGAGAAAAGCATCAAAATGATTAAATACAAATTGGAATACAACTGGAATCTTTCATGACGGTCGCAAATATACACCCGCGCTTACGTATTTCGCAGAAAACATACTAGTATTATTGAGAATATACGAGAACTCAGTACGCGTATTGGTTGCGTATTTTCTCATCCGTACGCAAACTGATGAAACAAAATACGCGTATTTTCTCGTATTGAGATAAGTTTTATTGTGCTCACTGTTATATCAAAACAAAGGGAATGTCACAATGCGTCGTCCCCTTTCTTTGTGGACGCTACTTGTTTGTTTTGATTATGAGTCGTTAGGCATTTATTAGGATTAGGGATCTGCAAGGGATATACAATTTTGGAGGCCCTAAATTGCAATTACAATTTGTGAATTATATTAAAATTATTTTTTTGACAAAAAATATCATTTAAATAAAATGTCGATTTTTTTTATCTTAAGGGGTAGGGAAAATTCAAATATTAATAATAGTTTATCAAGGGCACATAGAGGGCTGAAATTTTGCATACATCATCTTTAGGGCATGGAATTTATGTATGTAATGCTTTCCTATGAATAGATGATGAGATATTCTACGCAATGTGGCTTATGGGAACCCCAGGTATGGCTCACAGAGAAGGGCCCTTAACATATTACCATAAATATATAAACTAGAGGCTAAAGGCCTTCGATCCCCCGTGAACTGTCAATCGTTATTTAATTAAGCATGGTCAGCATGGAATAAACATGGGCACCAAAGATGCAAAGCCCCAAGCCTATGCAATATATATTATTTATCAATACTATAAGCA